>VZQC01002452.1:2208331-2227867 GCA_009823505.1 Rhizomys pruinosus
AAAAAACAAAACCTTCGTCATGGAGTTGGGAGGGTTCTCATGGCTCCACCCTAGCCGAGGAGCTATTGGCAAGTCCAGAGCTTCTGGGGGAGGGAGAGTTGTTTACTCTGGGCAGTGGCCACTGGGACGGTGACCCCATACCTGTGGGTAGCACTAATTAGTGGGTTATTTTTAAAAAGCAAAAAGAGGGCTGGAGAGATGGCCTAGCGGTTAAGAGCGCCAACTGCTCTTGCAGAGGACCCAGGTTCAATCCCCAGCACCCACATGGCAGCCAAGAACCGTCCGTAACTTCCAATTCCAGGAGAACTCCAGTTCCAGGGGAATCTGACGCCCTCTTCTGACCTCCACAGCATTGCATGACACGGGTGCACAAACCTGCATGCAGACAGTGCATTCATACACATAAAATAAATAAATAAAAATTAAAAAAAAAAGCAAAAAGGTGCTCACTTCAGCAGCACATACACTAAAAATGGAGCAGCACATACACTAAAAATGGAATAATACAGAGAAGATTAGCATGGCCCCTGCACAAGGATGACACATAAATTCGTGAAGCGTTCTATATTTTTTTTCCAGGGGAATCCGATACCCTCTTCTGACCTCCGCAGCACTGCATGACACAAGTGCACCTACTTACATGCAGACAGTACATTCATACATATAAAATAATAAATAAAAAAATTTAAAAAAAAGCAAAAAGGGGACATGCAGCTGGAAGGGGGATATATTGGTGGGAAGGCGGGGGAGACCTGGGCGGACAGAGGAGGGGGTAGAAATGATTAGGATGCACTGTATGCCTTTATGAAATGATTAGGATGCACTGTATACCTTTATGAAATGATTAGGATGCACTGTATACCTTTATGAAATGATTAGGATGCACTGTATACCTTTATGAAATTTTCAAATAACAAAAGCAAGAAACTGGACCTATAGGCAAGATGGTCACAAGCTGATAACTGATAGAGCCAAGATCAGACCAAGGTCTTTAACCCCAGTCCAGACATACAGCTCTACCGAAGTGCTTACTGTCAAATCCATAGTCCTGAATACATCTGTCAGTGAGTGGTACGATAAATGATGTTGAGTTTCAGTTCAAATCATTCAGCTTCAAAATCCAGCAACTTAAGTCAACACACCACACAAAGCACCATGAACCAGGCCTGAGGTGAATTAAGAAGATACCTGGTAAAAGGAAATCCTTTCCAGTAATCTCTCCTCTGTCTCTTCCACTAAACTCACAGAGGGCAATGAAGAGACAAGAACTTCCAGGTCCTTCTCAAGAGAAGCGTAGTTTTCATCAAATTCTTCCCATTTCTAGAGAATCAACAACAGGAATCAGTTCTAGACAATGACAATCATAAAGGCAGAAATGAGACCAGAAGAAACTGAGAGGTTACAGGGCACCAGGAAGAGATCTTCATCTAGTGGAAAATAATCCATTGCTCTGGAGGAGGTTTAAAAAGAATCCCATTGGCACCATTAGAGGTCTGTTTGCAGAGGAGAGCTCAAAACCAGGGTTAGATGCTGTGGCACTGAGATGTGCCTCCCAACTAGGATTAGTGTTTTATTCTGGCATGTGAACTGGGTAATGGGATCAAGGGAACAACACAACTGAGCTGAGGTAATGCTCGAAGCATGGCTGTGAATACCTCACAGCATAAGACAGCCCTTCTCCATTTGAGAAAGCAAAGCATGGACTTTGAAAGCCTTTTGTAGCAGAAGTTCCTCTCCGGCTGTTCTTACCCCAATACAATCCCAAGCCTAGTGAACATTATGCTACCAATCTCCCTGAAGGCCTGCCTGAGCTCATGGTGCTGGCAGAAGACAGATGCGCCTGCTTTCTAGACCTGGAGGCTGAGGGTGAAACTCAGGAAGCCCTGCTAAGGACAGAGTTCAAATACCTGTAACAAGCTCTGCAGCTGCGTGCCGCGCACACAGGCCTTTTCTTCCAGGGCCTTCACTTCTGCTATTTGTTCTGCCCCAAATCTCTCTCTCTTTTGTAATGAAGAAGGAACCATTTTTGCCAAGTATGTTTGGATCAATAACATGTCAGCAACCAACTTCTGGAAAAATCCCTATAACATGGAAAAGATTATTATTTGTTTGTTTTGTTTGTTTTTGTTTTTTGTGAGACGAGGTCTTCCTGTAGCCCCAGCTTTCCTGGAACTATGTAGACTAGGCTGGGCTTGAATTCACAGAGATCCACCTGTCCTTGTTTCCCAAAGTGCTGGGATTAAAGGTATGTTGCACAATGCATTGCAATATTTATTTTTGAATTATCAAAATTATAAAAGCTAAGCTATTTGAAATTTTAATCTAGGTTTTCCCTTACTCTACACCTCCAGTACTAAGGTCCCACAAGCTAGGCAAAGGCTCTACCACTGAGATACATATCCCCAGCCCTCTTTTTACTTATTTTCAGACCATCTGAAAACCTGGAGATTTCAGTCCACGAAGGAGGATCTAACCCACGTATCAACCTATCTTACCTTGTAATCTCGTATTTGAGCTTCTAAAGCGGCTTTATTCTTGGCGTGTTGTAAGGGGCCAGGAGCAAGCCTTTCCTTTCCAATGCTGACTAGCTCCACCATGCCTTGTAATAAGGCATCCTGCTGGCTCTCGGAGAAGAACGGGCTGCTGAGTTCCAAGTACCTGGCTTTCAGGAGTTCCCACATTACATCAAGTACGTCCTGCAAGGGAAGGGCATGTGTGCACAAGCATTTTCAACCAACCAGAAAAATAAATCAAACAACAATTAAAATTCGTGGTGGGGGGCTGGAGAGATGGCCTAGCGGTTAAGAGTGCCGACCGCTCTTACAGAGGACCCGGGTTCGATCTCCAGCACCCACATGGTGGCTGAGAACCGTCTGAAACTCCAATTCCAGGAGAACTCCAGTTCTGGGGGAATCCAACACCCTCTTCTGACCTCCGCGGCATTGCACGACACGGGTGCACAAACTTGCATGCAGACAGTACATTCATACACATACAGAAATTAAAAAAAAAAATTAATAAAAAAAAAATTCGTGGTGGAAGGCCCCCGTCTCGTTTTCCCGTAGTGCAGTGTGAGTGCTTTCTGCCCAGCGTACCTCTAACTTGTAAACATCCTGGAGTAAAACATGACGGAAGTGAAGCCTCTCCCCTTCGCCTCTGAGTTTGGCCACGCGGCTCTCAGTGATCTGCACCTCCACCAAATAGGCATCTGCTTTCTAAGCAAGAATCCACATGAAAGAGACAACTCTTAATACGTCACCAAGCACACAGAGCCATTAAAACAGAATCAGACATGGAAGCACAATCCAAGCTCCGGAACTAAAGAAAAAAAAGGAAAGCTTTGCAGCTCTTCGACAGTTCATTCCTAATGCGGTCTGAGCACCACCACTAAGGTGTATGTATCCATAACACCCAGGAACTCACTGGTCCAGCTCAGCATCCTGTCCTGTGCCCAACACTCCTTGTTTATCGGCTCCTCTGTACCTCTTCACATCACCACAATTACTTAAAAAAAAAGAAAATCGCCGGGCGTGGTGGTGCATGCCTTTAATCCTAGCACTTGGGAGGCAGAGGCAGACGGAGCTCTGTGAGTTCAAGGCCAGCCTGGTCTACAGAGTGAGTTCCAGGACAGCCAGAACTACAGGGAGACCTTGTCTCAAAAAGACCAAAAAGAATAAATAAATAAATAAATAAATAAATAAATAAATAAATAAATAAATATCAAAGGGTGTGGTGAGCCATACCTGTAGTCCTAGGGTTTGAGAGGCTAAGGAAGGAGGATTTGCTGAGTATGAGGTCAGCCTGGGACTTCTTAAACTAAAACCAAAGGCGCAGAGAGGAGGAAGAACATTTACTTATTCATCTCTACGCTGTTTGGGATTGAACCCAGGCTGACATGCATGCTAGGTAAATGCTCCACCACTGAGCTAAAACTCCAGCCCCCATGGGCCCTCTAAAACAGAGACATAGTATGCCATTTATAAGGGTACAGGCAAATCAATTTAATGCAATGGGCTTTGAGACTTTTTATAGCTTTTTAAAAAAATTATTTATTATTTTTTATGTGTATGAGTGTACTGTCTGCACGTAGGTTGGTGCACCTGTGTTGTGCAATGCCTTAGAGGTCAGAAGAGGGTGTTGGATTTCCCCTGGAACTGGAGTTAAAGACGGTTCTCAGCCACCATGTGGGTGCTGGGGATCGAATCCGGGTCCTCTGCAAGAGCAGTCAGCGCTCTTAACTGCTAGGGCATCTCTCCAGCCCCAGTTTTTATAGCTTTTTAAAAATTTATTTTTATTGTTTCATGTGTATGCATGTATTGCCTGCATGTATGTAATTGTATCCGAGTCATGTAATGCCTGTGGAAGACAGAAGGAGTTGGATTCCCTGGAATTGGAGTTATGGGCACTTGTTAGCTTCCAGGTAAGTACTGGGATTCAAACCTAGGTCTTCAGCAAGAACAGCCAGTGCTTTTAGCCACTGAGCCATCTCTCCAGCCCCCTATTTATAGCTTTTAAAGCCAGCAGTGCTTACAGGTCCATTTCTAAACAGTTGTAATAATAATAATTATGCAATTATAATAATTATGCAATTATCCCTCTCTGTCACCCATCTATCCATCTATCCACCTACCCGCCCACAAGGTCTATGTAGCCCAGGCTGGATTTGAACTCTATATTGCTGAGGATGCCCTTGAACTTCTGATCCTCCTGCCTCTGCCTCCCCAGTGCTACATGCTATCTGCCATCATGCCTGATTTATGTGGTCCTGGGGATTAAGCCTGTGACTTTGTGTGTGCTTGCCAAGCACTCTATTAATGGAGTCACAGTCCCACCCTCTTATTTTACCTCGTCAGGAAGAACATAAATCCAGATTTTTGAGTGGTAACTGAATATAGTAACTTCTTGATACTTGCTCAAAATGAACTCAAACTGGTGCTGAATGGAAGAATATTTATGCTTACAATCCTCACATTAATCAAAAGGTCCCTAGAAACTGGACTAATTAATTAGAGCTTCAATAGAGGAGGTAAGAGATCCTCATTTTCTGACACCTTTACCATAGCTGCACTGAACTTTTTGCCTACTGATATGTAGAGATGAACTCTTATTGAAGACTCTGTGCCTCAGGAAGTACTCTCTGAGCCATATGTCTGATGGTCAGGATCAACAGCTTTTGTCTTGCTGACTTACTTAAGCCTTGCCATGGCTGTGATTTAGCTCCACAGCTGATACCCAAGACTCTCTGGTCCAAGGTCATAATCATTTGAATTATTTTGATTGATTACCTGAAGCTGTTCACCAATGCTCTGCCTACTGATATCATTCAAACACTGTTGTAAAGCTGTCTTCTTCTTAATGAGTTGATCATATAATTTCTTTATTTCATTCTGTATAAAAAAAAGGTAAGTGTGGGAAACTGAGCAATCTCATTTAGACCCTCGTTTCAGTACTTAGTGCCGGTTTCTAGAAATCGAGGCATCCACACATTCCCTCTGTGACCCACAGCTGACTTTTTCCCTTTCCTCCCCACTTCACCAGATCTCAGCTGTAACCATTTGAGTGACTTTGAAGCAAACATCAGATGTTCAGTCATTTCATCCATGCTTCAGGACTTAGCTAAAGGACAAAAGCCCTCTCACTAAAAATACTACAATCCTCTCCCCTCAGGCATGATTTTTATGGAAAGAGACTCCTTCATAAGTGTTTTTTGTTTCATATCTTTTTCATTATATAATCTTAACAACTTTCTAACCAGTCTCTTTCCCTCAAGACTCTCCCTTAACAATCCACCAATACCCCGGCTAGATGAATCTGTCTGAAACATGGAGATTCTCATTCCTTTACTCAAAACAGTAACAGATCCCTGTGGCCTAGAAAGTTGACAAAAACCCCAAACCCACTCTATGGCAGTCATTCAGAGACATCATGTTAGATCGATATTAACACCCACAACTTGGGAAGGGGCCTCACTTTGAACCAGTCTCCCCACCGAGAGAACAGGGAAGCCTTCCTGCCTTCCTGAGTGGTTGATTCCTATGAGAACTGATGAGAAGTGGGGGTCCCTGTGGCACAAAGTCAGCCATGTGCTAAGAGTCGTACCTGGTAACTGTGGCTGTGGTCAAGGCCAGCCCTCAGAGATGAGCTTCTCCAGGCAGCTCTAGCCTGGGTGTGCTCCAGGTTGACTTGGAGGGCTTGGAGACATTCAGGTAGCAATGTGGGGCTCTTGCCAAGCCAACTCACAGCTTTCAAAAGGTCATCCTTCTTGTCACTCAGAGCCAAGTAAAGTTTCTTCAACTCGAGAGCCAGTTTCTACAAGGTAGAGGGAAAGGAAGCGAAGGAATGAGCTCTGGCCCGTATGGCACTGCTGAAGGATGGGCACATGTGGGCATTAGGTGTACCCTACCTCAAAGAACACCTGCTGGGCAGATGAATCCTCTCTGAGGAGCCCGGGTCTCTGGAGCAGCAACTCCACTCCACCAAGGCACCGGTTGAGGCTCAGAAAGAGTTCAAATAATCTTGTATCCAAATTGATATATGTCTCTTCTGTCATGCTTTCCTAAATCAAGGAAAACAATTACTATTCCTTGTCTTCCTAAACCTCCATTTTCCCTCATTTTCATTAAAGTGTGTCCCTTAGATTAAACTATGTATTTATTTATTTATTTATTTATTTATTTATTTATTTATTTATTTATTTTTGTCTTTTTGAGACAGGGTCTCCCTGTATTCCCAGCTGTCCTGGAACTCACTATGTAGACCCGGCTGACCTTGAACTCACAGAGATCCGCCTGCCTCTGCCTCCCAAGTGCTAGGATTAAAGGCGTGCACCACCATGCCCGGCTAAACTTTTTATTTAAACAATAAATTATTTCAATTAATAACTGCCAGATGATGAATCAGTTATTATTCTACTAACTGGTGTACTAGTTTACTCTGTGAATTAGATTGCAGAATAAATTAAATGATTTTTTTTAAACTTTACTTTTATTTTTTGTACGTGTTATACCTTCATGTATGTCAGTGCACCCATGATTGAGTGCAATATCCAAGGAGGTCAGAAGAGGCCGTTGGATCCCTGGAACTGGAGTTACAGATGGTTGTTGGCCGCCACCTGGGTCATGTGATTTGAACCAGTGTCTCCTATAAGAGCAGCCAATACTCTTAACTGTTGAGCCATCTCTCCAGCCCCATAAAATGATTTTTTTTTTAAACAACAAGAAAAACAAGTTTAAGAATATTAGGGAAGCTGGGCTTGCTTTTGGTCCCAGCACTCAGGAGGCAGAGGCAGGTGGATCTCTGTGAGATGGAGGCCAGCCTGGTCTACATAGTGACCTCTAGGGAGACTTTGACTCAAAACAAATAAACAGATACAAACAACAACAACAACAAAAAGAATATTGGGTAATTGATTACTGAATGAAGTTAAAAGGTGAATCAGGCTGGGCGTGGTGGTGCATGCCTTTACTCCCAGCACTTGGGAGGCAGTTTAAGCCCTGCCTGGTACATAACAAGTTCCAGGCCAGCTGGGCTACAGGGAGACCCTGTCTCAAAAAAAAAAATGAAGAGGAAGGAAGGAAGGAAGGAAGGAAGGAAGGAAGGAAGGAAGGAAGGAAGGAAGGAAGGAAGGAAGGAAGGAAGGAAGGAGGAATTACAAGATGAAGGTCTTCTAATGAAGGTCTTCTTTAGCAGGGCCATCCAGGTAAAGTTGTGGCCCCAGAAAACGACATCATTAAACCGTCCTCCCACCGCTTGCTGCTTCCTGCCTCTACAGTTCTAGGACAGGGCCTTGCTATGTAGCTCAGGCTGGCTTTGAATTTTCACTTCTCCTGCTTACTGAGTGCTGGGAGAAACAGCTACCTTATCCAGCTCTCCCACATTTTAATGTAGAAGACAGCGAGTTAATGAAATCAAGTATAGCTGAGAGAAGGAAAGTTACAAAGGAGAGGCTTGAGGGGTTGTTCAGGAAGAGGTAAAATATCTGAAAGACAGAGGTGGGTGATGCAAAGGGGCAGTTAGGAGTGTCAGCCCTGGGCTGACTGTGAAAACTGAGACATGTTAACAGGTTCATCTCCGAGGGAATCCCTGGGGCTGAGCGCCACTCTATTCTGGTCAGCTGGAGAGCCACAGGTCTGTTTTAGCATAAACTGTAGGAAGCACCTTTTTTTCTTCACCCATAACCACCTTGAATTCCGGACTAGTTACAAGTATTTTAGAATATGCCATGTCCCCTAAGTTACTAGTCCACTCAATAGCCTATTTCCAATAAACAGAATTTGGGCTCTGATTCCTCTGATGGATACCTAATAGCACCTGACACAACATTCAGCATAAGCACACTCAAGGTGACAGGCCTTGGCTCTATGTTCCTTCCCTACTCTTCTCATCCCAAGGAACCAATGTAGACAGCACTAATCAATTACCACTTTCCTCCTGTTGATCCTGGATGCAGATTCAGAAGACTTTGCCTATAGTGTTCTAGGTAGTCACAGCAAACTTCATGAGAGCTGGCGCAAGGCTAGGGAGGTAGTTCAGCGGGGTGGTACTTGCCTACAGTGTTTAAGAGTCAATCCCCAGCACACACAACTAGGGTTGGCAAGCAAGAAAAATCCCATTTGTAATTCTAAGGCTTACTCATTCTTCAGTGAAGGAAATGATGACCAACGCACAACAGTGACATCCTATCTACCTTTCATTTCTTTTGTTTGTTTTGGTCTTTTTGAGACAGGGTCTCCCTGTAGTCCCAGCTGTCCTGGAACTCACTGTGTAGACCAGGCTGGCCTGNCCAGCAGTGCTTACAGGTCCATTTCTAAACAGTTGTAATAATAATAATTATGCAATTATAATAATTATGCAATTATCCCTCTCTGTCACCCATCTATCCATCTATCCACCTACCCGCCCACAAGGTCTATGTAGCCCAGGCTGGATTTGAACTCTTTATTGCTGAGGATGCCCTTGAACTTCTGATCCTCCTGCCTCTGCCTCCCCAGTGCTACATGCTATCTGCCATCATGCCTGATTTATGTGGTCCTGGGGATCAAGCCTGTGACTTTGTGTGTGCTTGCCAAGCACTCTATTAATGGAGTCACAGTCCCACCCTCTTATTTTACCTCGTCAGGAAGAACATAAATCCAGATTTTTGAGTGGTAACTGAATATAGTAACTTCTTGATACTTGCTCAAAATGAACTCAAACTGGTGCTGAATGGAAGAATATTTATGCTTACAATCCTCACATTAATCAAAAGGTCCCTAGAAACTGGACTAATTAATTAGAGCTTCAATAGAGGAGGTAAGAGATCCTCATTTTCTGACACCTTTACCATAGCTGCACTGAACTTTTTGCCTACTGATATGTAGAGATGAACTCTTATTGAAGACTCTGTGCCTCAGGAAGTACTCTCTGAGCCATATGTCTGATGGTCAGGATCAACAGCTTTTGTCTTGCTGACTTACTTAAGCCTTGCCATGGCTGTGATTTAGCTCCACAGCTGATACCCAAGACTCTCTGGTCCAAGGTCATAATCATTTGAATTATTTTGATTGATTACCTGAAGCTGTTCACCAATGCTCTGCCTACTGATATCATTCAAACACTGTTGTAAAGCTGTCTTCTTCTTAATGAGTTGATCATATAATTTCTTTATTTCATTCTGTATAAAAAAAAGGTAAGTGTGGGAAACTGAGCAATCTCATTTAGACCCTCGTTTCAGTACTTAGTGCCGGTTTCTAGAAATCGAGGCATCCACACATTCCCTCTGTGACCCACAGCTGACTTTTTCCCTTTCCTCCCCACTTCCCCAGATCTCAGCTGTACCCATTTGAGTGACTTTGAAGCAAACATCAGATGTTCAGTCATTTCATCCATGCTTCAGGACTTAGCTAAAGGACAAAAGCCCTCTCACTAAAAATACTACAATCCTCTCCCCTCAGGCATGATTTTTATGGAAAGAGACTCCTTCATAAGTGTTTTTTGTTTCATATCTTTTTCATTATATAATCTTAACAACTTTCTAACCAGTCTCTTTCCCTCAAGACTCTCCCTTAACAATCCACCAATACCCCGGCTAGATGAATCTGTCTGAAACATGGAGATTCTCATTCCTTTACTCAAAACAGTAACAGATCCCTGTGGCCTAGAAAGTTGACAAAAACCCCAAACCCACTCTATGGCAGTCATTCAGAGACATCATGTTAGATCGATATTAACACCCACAACTTGGGAAGGGGCCTCACTTTGAACCAGTCTCCCCACCGAGAGAACAGGGAAGCCTTCCTGCCTTCCTGAGTGGTTGGTTCCTATGAGAACTGATGAGAAGTGGGGGTCCCTGTGGCACAAAGTCAGCCATGTGCTTAGAGTCGTACCTGGTAACTGTGGCTGTGGTCAAGGCCAGCCCTCAGAGATGAGCTTCTCCAGGCAGCTCTAGCCTGGGTGTGCTCCAGGTTGACTTGGAGGGCTTGGAGACATTCAGGTAGCAATGTGGGGCTCTTGCCAAGCCAACTCACAGCTTTCAAAAGGTCATCCTTCTTGTCACTCAGAGCCAAGTAAAGTTTCTTCAACTCGAGAGCCAGTTTCTACAAGGTAGAGGGAAAGGAAGCGAAGGAATGAGCTCTGGCCCGTATGGCACTGCTGAAGGATGGGCACATGTGGGCATTAGGTGTACCCTACCTCAAAGAACACCTGCTGGGCAGATGAATCCTCTCTGAGGAGCCCGGGTCTCTGGAGCAGCAACTCCACTCCACCAAGGCACCGGTTGAGGCTCAGAAAGAGTTCAAATAATCTTGTATCCAAATTGATATATGTCTCTTCTGTCATGCTTTCCTAAATCAAGGAAAACAATTACTATTCCTTGTCTTCCTAAACCTCCATTTTCCCTCATTTTCATTAAAGTGTGTCCCTTAGATTAAACTATGTATTTATTTATTTATTTATTTATTTATTTATTTATTTATTTTTGTCTTTTTGAGACAGGGTCTCCCTGTATTCCCAGCTGTCCTGGAACTCACTATGTAGACCCGGCTGACCTTGAACTCACAGAGATCCGCCTGCCTCTGCCTCCCAAGTGCTAGGATTAAAGGCGTGCACCACCATGCCCGGCTAAACTTTTTATTTAAACAATAAATTATTTCAATTAATAACTGCCAGATGATGAATCAGTTATTATTCTACTAAGTGGTGTACTAGTTTACTCTGTGAATTAGATTGCAGAATAAATTAAATGATTTTTTTTAAACTTTACTTTTATTTTTTGTACGTGTTATGCCTTCATGTATGTCAGTGCACCCATGATTGAGTGCAATATCCCAGGAGGTCAGAAGAGGCCGTTGGATCCCTGGAACTGGAGTTACAGATGGTTGTTGGCCGCCACCTGGGTCATGTGATTTGAACCAGTGTCTCCTATAAGAGCAGCCAATACTCTTAACTGTTGAGCCATCTCTCCAGCCCCATAAAATGATTTTTTTTTTTAAACAACAAGAAAAACAAGTTTAAGAATATTAGGGAAGCTGGGCTTGCTTTTGGTCCCAGCACTCAGGAGGCAGAGGCAGGTGGATCTCTGTGAGATGGAGGCCAGCCTGGTCTACATAGTGACCTCTAGGGAGACTTTGACTCAAAACAAATAAACAGATACAAACAACAACAACAACAAAAAGAATATTGGGTAATTGATTACTGAATGAAGTTAAAAGGTGAATCAGGCTGGGCGTGGTGGTGCATGCCTTTACTCCCAGCACTTGGGAGGCAGTTTAAGCCCTGCCTGGTACATAACAAGTTCCAGGCCAGCTGGGCTACAGGGAGACCCTGTCTCAAAAAAAAAAATGAAGAGGAAGGAAGGAAGGAAGGAAGGAAGGAAGGAAGGAAGGAAGGAAGGAAGGAAGGAAGGAAGGAAGGAAGGAAGGAAGGAGGAATTACAAGATGAAGGTCTTCTAATGAAGGTCTTCTTTAGCAGGGCCATCCAGGTAAAGTTGTGGCCCCAGAAAACGACATCATTAAACCGTCCTCCCACCGCTTGCTGCTTCCTGCCTCTACAGTTCTAGGACAGGGCCTTGCTATGTAGCTCAGGCTGGCTTTGAATTTTCACTTCTCCTGCTTACTGAGTGCTGGGAGAAACAGCTACCTTATCCAGCTCTCCCACATTTTAATGTAGAAGACAGCGAGTTAATGAAATCAAGTATAGCTGAGAGAAGGAAAGTTACAAAGGAGAGGCTTGAGGGGTTGTTCAGGAAGAGGTAAAATATCTGAAAGACAGAGGTGGGTGATGCAAAGGGGCAGTTAGGAGTGTCAGCCCTGGGCTGACTGTGAAAACTGAGACATGTTAACAGGTTCATCTCCGAGGGAATCCCTGGGGCTGAGCGCCACTCTATTCTGGTCAGCTGGAGAGCCACAGGTCTGTTTTAGCATAAACTGTAGGAAGCACCTTTTTTTCTTCACCCATAACCACCTTGAATTCCGGACTAGTTACAAGTATTTTAGAATATGCCATGTCCCCTAAGTTACTAGTCCACTCAATAGCCTATTTCCAATAAACAGAATTTGGGCTCTGATTCCTCTGATGGATACCTAATAGCACCTGACACAACATTCAGCATAAGCACACTCAAGGTGACAGGCCTTGGCTCTATGTTCCTTCCCTACTCTTCTCATCCCAAGGAACCAATGTAGACAGCACTAATCAATTACCACTTTCCTCCTGTTGATCCTGGATGCAGATTCAGAAGACTTTGCCTATAGTGTTCTAGGTAGCCACAGCAAACTTCATGAGAGCTGGCGCAAGGCTAGGGAGGTAGTTCAGCGGGGTGGTACTTGCCTACAGTGTTTTAGAGTCAATCCCCAGCACACACAACTAGGGTTGGCAAGCAAGAAAAATCCCATTTGTAATTCTAAGGCTTACTCATTCTTCAGTGAAGGAAATGATGACCAACGCACAACAGTGACATCCTATCTACCTTTCATTTCTTTTGTTTGTTTTGGTCTTTTTGAGACAGGGTCTCCCTGTAGTCCCAGCTGTCCTGGAACTCACTGTGTAGACCAGGCTGGCCTGAACTCACAGAAATCTGCCTGCCTCAGCCTCCTGAGTGCTGGGATCAAAGGCATGCACCACCATGCCCAGCTACCTTTCATTTCTTCATGTTATTGCAATGAGGAAAACATACAGTATTCAACTCCTACCTCTGTTTGAAGAATATTGGCTTCTTGGCGCAGATCTTCAAGTTGGGTGGTGTAAGTCTGCAGTTCTTCAGTCGTAGGGTATCTGAAGTTATACATACTCACACTGGGTAGAATACTCATATTTGTGGCAAACTATTTGAAAAAGAGAAACCTAGTCAGGGATAACGTGAGACATTGGTGATGCCAACGCAGAGTACAAACGCCTCTGCGTGAAGCCTGCTCAGCTGCTTAGTAAGCGTTTTAATCTTGTCACTAAAAAAAAAATATTTTTGAGCACTTTGAAACATAAAAAGTTAAACACATGATGGTGCATTTAGATATAAAAATGAGGGGAACTCCCCGACACACAGAGGAAGAAAGTAAAATCACTAATCTAATGCATGCGTGAACATATTTACTTCTTCATTCAGTTCTAGGGACCATTCCCAGGGTCTTCTACTTGCTCGGCAAGTGCTCTTCCACTTGCTACATCCTCAGCTTAATCTTTCAGTTTAATAGGAGAGATATCATGTCACAAAGTTAGCTAATTTTTTTAACCTAGTCCATTTAGTATTTATCTGCTAGTTCATCTATTGATTGGCTCCTGGTATAGACCAGCTCTTAGGAGATACAAATCACAACTAGGGACGGATTTGCATTTGATTTATTATTGAAAAGACAAAGGGGCTGGAGAGATGGCTTAGCAATTAAGAGCACTGACTGCTCTTGCAGAGGACCCAAGGTCGATTCCCAGCACCCACATGGTGGCTAATAGCCATCCCTAACTCCAGTTCCAGGGGATCCAACATGTTCTTCTAGCCCACATAGGAATGGCACAACATGGGTGCACATACAAGCAATGCACTCATACACATAAAATAAAAATAATAAAAATATTTGCTAAAAAAGAAAAGACAAATAAGCCTTGAAAGTGAGTTATAGTTTAGAAGAATGACTCAGAACAAATTTCTCAAACTGAAAAATATATAATCAAAACTAGGTTAGAGGGGCTGGAGAGATGGCCTAGCGGTTAAGAGCGCCGACCACTCTTACAGAGGACCCGGGTTCGATCCCCAGCACCCACATGGCGGCCGAGAACCGTCTGAAACTCCAATTCCAGGAGAACTCCAGTTCCAGGGGAATCCGACACCCTCTTCTGACCTCCGCGGCATTGCACGGCACGGGTGCACAGACCTGCATGCAGACAGCACATTCATTCACATACAGAAATAAATAAAAAAAATTAAAAAAAAAAAAACTAGGTTACATAACTGGAGAGCTCACTGGCCCCAGGAGTAAACCTACTAATTCTGTTTTGCTCAATGAACAACAGTAGTATCAAAATGCCCTCTAACGTCATATCTATACCCATAGATTACTGCAGCTCTCAGACCTCATCAGAGAAGTTCTTTGTGCCAAGGATGGCAATTAAAGTAGAAACTCACAACTAGTCAAAGTATAGAGAATAGGCAGCTAAGGAGTGTTCAGCTGCAAGCAGGACATCTAGATCATACTGTCTCCCCACAAGGCCCAGGGACCATCTTGGAAGAGGGCAAGAGCAAGAGGTCAGGGGCGAACCAGACGGAATAGTGTCTTCTGGATGTAACAGGACTGCTGTGTTATGAACTTACAGCAACCACGGTTGCTTGCACAAGACCCGGACAAGCTTAAGCCAGGAACCATTCCTACATGAAGGAGGCTCACGAACTCCACCCGTCAACAGAGGAGCTGCTCACAGTTGATGGCTGCTAGGAAAGGAAGAGTGGAGCTCTCTGCAAGGGTGTGGCCCCTGCCTGGCTGACCATGCTCCTGCGGATGGCCACACACCCATGAGGATACGGGGAGAACAAACTGGAATCAAACCAATTTAAACCAAAAGAAAGCAAAAAGGACAACAAAAGGAGGACATGAAGTTGGGAAAGAGGTAGGGACAGAGATGAGAGGAGTTGGGGTAAGTATGATCAAAATATGTTGTATGTATGAATGAAATTCTCAAAAAGTTAGTATGAATATTATATTTAAAAGCCAGGGTGGTAGAGGACTCTTTGAAAGAACTATGGATGGGCATTCTACATATATGTATGTATATATACATACATATATGTCTATATCTATAGCTCTCTATATATATCTATATATTTGAGACATAGTCTCCCTGTAGCCCCAGCTGGCCAGGAACTCGCTATATAGACCAGGCTGGCCTTGAACTCACAGATATCCACCTGCCTCTGCCTCCCAAGTGTTTGGATTAAAGTCGTGTGCCATCATGCCTAGTTCTATGCTTTTAAAAAATTATTTTATTATTTTTATTTTGTATATGAGTGTATTGCCTACATGTAAATGCACCCACGTCATGGAGTGCATGCAGGTGTTGAACAGGGCACCAGATCCCTTGGATCTGGAGTTATGGGCAGTGGTTAGCCACCGTAAATACTGGGCATTGAACCCTCTGCAAGGGCAGCCACTGCTCTTAACCACTGAGTCATCTCTCCAGCCCACATTGTACTCCTTAAAAGATACATAATTTTTTAGTGTGATTAACATGGAGAAACCCAAATAAAGCCCTACCTATGAGGTCAATTCAATTCTGAATGGTCAAATAAGCTTCCCAGCAGGAAAGAAATTCCCATCAGACTGGAGATTTGTAGATCATTGGTGATCTTTGCCCAGGCCATCCAGATGCATGGTTGACTGCTGAAGCCTAACTGCTTTGAGCAACAGTGCCATGCTACTCACCTGTTCCCTCCAGCAAAAGCTGGCACAGTACCTGGCTTGATCAAAACCTGCAATAGTAGTGGTGATGTGTTCTGGGGAGAGCACTGACTGACAGGTTCCAAAGGTCGAGGGTGACACGTGGTAGGCGCTACCACATCTTTAGGTGAACGGATGATGTGCATACACCATTCTATAGAGTTAAAATATTTTTTTATTTTATGTATATGAGTGCATTGCCTGCATGTATGTAAGTGCACTTGTATTTTACAATGACTACAGAAGTCAGAAGTGCGTGCCAGATCCCCTGGAACTGGAATTACAGGAAATTATTAGCAATCACCTGGGAACTGAACCCAGGTTCTCTACAAAAGCAGCCAGTGCTCTCAACTGCTGAGCCATCTCTCCAGCCCTACACTCTGTAGTTTTTAAAGTGCTCTGTAGGGGCTGGAGAGATGGCCTAGCGGTTAAGAGCGCCGACCGCTCTTACAGAGGACCCGGGTTCGATCCCCAGCACCCACATGGCGGCCGAGAACCGTCTGAAACTCCAATTCCAGGAGAACTCCAGTTCCAGGGGAATCCGACGCCCTCTTCTGACCTCCGCGGTATTGCACATCACGGGTGCACAAACTTGCATGCAGACAGTACATTCATACACATACAGAAATAAAAAAAAAAATTAAAGTGCTCTGTAAAACAACATATATTATGTCATTTGGTAGACAGCAGGACTCAATGATGCTGCAGGCACCATACTAGGCACTCATATGTGAACCAGGCAGACATGGTCTTTCGTCTCAGATCTTCTAATGGGGAACAGAGACCATTACAGTTTGAATTTGGAGCGTTTCCCCTCGCTGGTGGATGTGGGCTCCTGGGGGCAGGCTTTGTGGGTTACAGCCTGGCCCTTCTGGTCTCTTCTTGCTTCCTGATCCATCAAGATATGAACAAGCCATGCCATAAGCTCCCACCGCCACAGAGGGAGCGGCCCCAGAGGCCATGCCTTCCCCTTCCTTGGTGTTCTGAAACTTTGAACCAAAGTAATTCTTCTCCCTGTAAGATGTTTTGTCAGGTATTTCTGTCACAGTAACAAGAAAACTAAAATGGGTGGGTAGTCTATCAAGCATTACAACCAGAGAAGCTTGGGTACCACAGAAGCATGGAGGAAGGGGTTGGCCAAGCCAAGAAGCCATTAGGTCTCTGCTTTCTGAAGATGAACAGTACATCATGCAGAGTACATATGATTACTCAAAATGCACTCTCGCCAGGTTCCAAAGACTAATGGGCTGTGGGAGGCACACACTGACCTGAGGCTCCACAAGCTGAGGCACAGGTGGATTTACTCTTGATGTTAGTTCGTGATGAAGATACTGCCATTTATCACCACTCTGGCCCTCCGATGGCAAGGCCGAGTCTGGAGCATCATTTTCAGAGCTGGATGCTTTGCTGCTTTTGAGGTAGAGGGAAAAAAGGTAAAAAGAATTGACATTGGGAAAAAAAATCCCATTACATTTAGACAATGTTTTATGGACTATTTTAAAAGAAACAGTTCTGGGCTAGAGAGATGGCTTAGTGGTTAAGAGCACTGTTTATTCTTTTTTTTTTTGTCTTTTTGAGACAGGGTCTCCCTGTAGTCCCAGCTGTCCTGGAACTCACTCTGTAGACCAGGCTGGCCTTGAACTCACAAAGATCCGCCTGCTTCTGCCTCCCGAGTGCTAGGATTAAAAGCGTGTGCCACCACGCCCCACAAAGAGCACTGTTTATTCTTATAGAACAACCCAGGTTCCATTCCCAGCATTCACATGGCATCTAATGACCACCTGTAACATCAGTTCCAGGGGGATCTAATGCCCTCTTCTGGCTTCTGTGGGCATTGCACACTTGTGGTGCACTTACATACAAGTACACCTAACACATACACATAAAAATGAACTATATTTAAAAGAACCAATTCTCTCAATAATAAACAGACAAATGGGGCTGGGGACATGGCTCCGCTGGCAGGTGCTTGCCCCTGGTTTCCGGCACCACACAAACCGGGTGTGCAAGTGCAATCTCAGGAGGTGGAGGCAGGAGGGTTAGAAGGCCACAGTCATCTTTGGCTACACAGTCAGTTTGAGGCCAGGTTGGGTTACATGAGACCAACAAAAACAAGATAAAAAGAAAAAGAAGCACCAGCAATAGATCTACAAATGTCCGATGACTTACACATGCGTTATTTACCTCACAGATGATTCCCAAGTTGTATCTTTATCCTGTTGACAATACTCGGGTGCTATTTTCTTTGCATTAATTTCTATGAACTTGATTAAATCTTTCTGTTCCAATGGTTTTAACTCTAGAACCTGTAAGTGAATAAAATCCAAAAGGCTTATCCAATATAGTTTCTCAGTTAGTACTCCAAGATTTCTTCTGTTGAGTGAATCTAATTTTGAATCACTTCTCCAGTCATTGCTTTTTTTTTTTTGCTTATTCTTCTTAACATCTATTTCCCCAAAACTCATTTAAAAGCTGGGGATGTGGCTCAGTGGTAGAGCTCTTGCCTAGCATGAGCTCTAAATTCAATCCCCAGCTCTGCAAAAAGTAAAAATAAAGACAGAAGTAAAAAGCACAAAAATATTTACATAATAGCCAGGTGTCATTAAACAATATTGTAGAAGCATGGAAGAATTGCCAAAACTGTGCTAACAGGAAGAAAAGCAAATAGTGCTGGAAATAGAGAGGTAACTTTGCCCTGGGGGTATTTACCTATTTTGATAAAAAACACAGCTTAATAAAGGAGCAAGGTTAGTGTCCCCACTGGACACAGAAGCAGTAACACATAGTTAGTGCTCAAAACTCAGATCCCTGTACAGACCCAGTACCCATACACCAGTCCTATGTCCAACGATTTAAAAACGCTTCACCAACGGAGCCCATCCAATGGTAGTTAAGACTTTAACCCGAAGAGAAATTCCACCTAGAAGGTTTTGTTCTAGTCCTTAGACTGAGATGGTGGGAATTACCTGCTGCTGAGAAACATCTTTTTGTGGGTTTTCAGTTACAACAGATTCCATTTCAAAAGGGCTCACTGGCTGTGGGACTTTCTCATGTTCTGAATGTTTCTTTAGAGTGGCAGGATGCTAAACAAACAAACAAACAAACAAACAAATCCATGATGGCAGAGTAATCATTTAAAAACAAAGACTCTCAACTCTAACAACACAAGTGCAGATGGAAGAGTTTTATATGAAAAAAAGTGCGGCTATTCACTATAATGAAATGTGCTCATTTCAAGAACTACTGCATTTAATGATGTTGGTTATCTCATCTGTCCAATGAATTGGTAAGAGTCAAGAAATTTATTCTTTCTTTTTATGAAAAAAATAAAAAACCTGAGATACTATTAAGCTGTTAAATTCAAATATCTCCTACATCTACTTTATATATATATATATATGCTTTTAAAATATTTGTTATTTTTATTTTATGTGTATGAGTGTATTGCCTGCACGTGTGTAAGTGCACTGATGCCATGCAATGCCTGAGGAGTCAGAAGAAAGCATCGGATTCCCTGATCTAGAGTTATGGACAGTTGTTAGATGCCATATGGGTATTGGGAATCATACCCGGGTCCTCTGCAACAGGTGCTCTTAACTGCTGAGCCATCTCTCCAGCCCCTGCTTTATATATATATAT
>VZQC01002452.1:2227916-2275133 GCA_009823505.1 Rhizomys pruinosus
ATTTTTAGTTGCCCTATGAGTGCTGGAAGCTGAGCCCAGGTCCTCTGCAAGAGCAGCCAGCAGCCTTAGCTGCTGAGCCATCGCCCAGCCCACCTTTAAAATATGTTTATTACTTTTTAACATTTTAAATATGTAGGGTTTTGTTTTTTTTTTTTTTTTAAATAGAAAACTCTAGGATGAAAGGGGAGCACATAGCCTTTCTACCTGCAGCCAGCTTCTTTCCTGTGAACATTAAGTACTCCAAGAATCTTATGTAGTAAGATTCTACTTGTAAGATGTATATTTGCACTTGAAAACACAGAAGGCTGGGCTGGAGAGATGGCCTAGCAGTGAAGAGTGCCGACTGCTCTTACAGAGGCCCCAAGACCCAGGTTCGATCCCCAGCACCCACATGGCAGCTGAGAACCATCTTTGACTCCAGTCCCAGGGGAATCAGACACCCTCTTCTGACCTCTGCAGCATTGCATGACACGGGTGCACAGACCTACATGCAGACAGTACATTCATACACATAAAAAATAAATAAAATTAGCTGAGCGTGGTGGTGCACGCCTTTAATCCTAGCACTTGAGAGGCAGAGGCAGGTGGATCTTTGTGAGTTCAAGGCCAGCCTGGTCTACAGAGTGAGTTCCAGGACAGTTGGGGCTACAGGGAGACCCTGCCTCGAAAAGACAAATATATATATATAATTAAAATTTTAAAAAATTTTAATTAAAAAAATAAAAACATAAAAGGCTTTAAGTTTCCCGAGAATAGCTGTACCAGGCTAATCAGTATATATAAATACTTGTAAATGAGTAACAAAAGTACTTTGGAAACAGGTTTCCTTTTATGATAGCAAATTTTACCTTTTTGAGACAGGGTCTCGCACTTCTGTGTTGCCAAGGATGACTTTTTTCTTTGGATCTTCCTGCTTCCATCTCCCCAATGCTAGGATTAGCTTCCATGTGGGGACCGAACCCAGGGCTCTGTGTGTGCTTGGTAAGCACTCTACCAACTAAGCTTCATCGCCAGTCCTGATACCTAATTTTAATTTTATTTTTTATCTTATCTATAAAAGCTTCATTTTTTAGTCAACTGGACTCACACCATTCCTTTATTCATTTTATTGTTAAAATTTAAAAATTCTCATTATTGTTATTGTATGAGTGCAGGCACATGTGTGCTACAGAACATGC
This sequence comes from Rhizomys pruinosus, assembly GCA_009823505.1. Classification (NCBI taxonomy): domain Eukaryota; kingdom Metazoa; phylum Chordata; class Mammalia; order Rodentia; family Spalacidae; genus Rhizomys; species Rhizomys pruinosus. Next base: position 2,229,095 of record VZQC01002452.1, read on the forward strand.
GTGGAGGTCAGAGGACAACTTGTGGGAGTCAGTTCTCTCCTTTCATGGGGATTCAGGGGATTGAATCCTTTCCTGGATTCAGGGGATTGAACTCAAGTTATTAGACTTGTAGGGCAAGTACTGTTACCTAATTTATCATTGGCCCACAAAAATCCTTTAAAATACATCCTTCCATTATGAAGAAGCTTTATACTGGAGTTCATTATCAATGAGAATACTGAAAGCCATCAGCCAACCTGCCACCACCAACAACCACTTAGGCCTAGAAACCTGTACAGTGAAATGAAATTGCAATCACAGAAATACTTGTGTTCACACCTCCAGTTTAAAGATAATATAATTCCTTTGTTTTGTTTTGATTTGATTTTCAAGATAGGGTCTCACTATGTAGCTCCAGCTGGCTTGGAACTCGCTATGTGAACCAGGCCGGCCTCAATCTCACAGAGATCCACCCACCTCTGCCTACCAAGTACTAAGATTAAAGGCATGCACCACCACGCCCTAGCATACAACTTCCTTAATGAGTATAGTTTCTCTGCACTCGCTTCCTCACTGACACCCAGAGTTCTAGCTGACTGGCTGGCTCTGGAGCATCAACACATACACACATACCACACGTTACCACTTCACACGTCATCTCACCTGGTCCTCACTGTACTTCTCTTGAAGCATCATCTGGACTTTTTCCAAATTGCACTTCACAGTTTTGAGTTTCAGGGAAAGTGCTTCAGACTCGTGTTGAATGGCTCCACAGTCTCCCAGGCCCTGATCTTTGCAAGACTCCAACAGAAAGGCAACTTTGTGCTCAATCTCTGTCAGCATAGCCTATGAAAGAATATCATTTAATTATTCATGGTGGTTTTGGGAGTGGGGTGGGAAGTGAATCTGGGACCATGTGCACGCAGAACATGTCCTCTATCCCTAAGCTTCACCCCCAGCCCACAGAACTGGACTCCATTAGGTATTGGTCTCCAAAGAAAGTGAGACTTACTTTTATTACCTAAACTTGTATAAAAAAAAATCCCAGAAATAGCCGGGCATGGTGGAGTATGCTTTTAATCCTAGCACTCCAGAGGCAGAGGCAGGCAGATCTTTGTGCGTTCAAGGCCAGCCTGGTCTACAGAGTGAATTCCAGGACAGCTGGGGCTACAGGGAGACCCTGTCTTGAAAAGACCAAAAAAAAAAAAAAAAAAAAAAAAAAAAAAAATCCCAGAAATGCAGGGCCATTGGGACCTTGGAGAAACAAAAATTTTGACATAATTCTGTGCTGAAAAACAGGAATACAACCAAACCAACCCTAACTGCAGACATTACCCTATAAAGTAATCCATAGTAAGTGATCCTACAATCACCTCAGCAAACACTGCATATCATACCCAACAGAGCCTGCTGGCTGAGGACACAGAAGCTGGAATGGCCTATCTGGCTGTGACTCCAGCCTTGCTACTTACTGGCTGTGCTCACTTATGCACCTTAGGGTGTCTTAAGTAAACCCTGAAATGGGGAGAATGACAGGATTTGCCTCCCAGAGTCATTGTGAGAAATCAGTTAACTCCATGTGTTTTTACCTTGATCTGTGTCCTTTGGATTGAATGAGTTAAAATCATACAGCCTATGCTTAAAGAGTATTTAAACACAAGATTAAGTGAAAGTTATTAACTCCTCTTATTCTCCCCACCTTCCTAATCTTTTCAATTGTAATCTAAGTGTCGAACAGAAATTTTAAATAAAGAATTCCACAGACTGGAGAAATAGCTTAGCAGGTAACAGCACTTCCTGTCTTTGCAGAGGACCTGAGTTCTGATCCCAGCAGCCACACCAGACAGCTCATAACCACCTGCAACTCTGACTCCAGGGGGTATGATGCCCTCTGGCCTCTGCAGGCGCTGCAAGAAACAGGTGTGCTTACATATATGTAGCCAATACACTCATACACATTCGATAAATAAATCTATAAGAGAATTTAACACACCTATTAGAAAAATCTTTGCCGAGCTCGTTTCCTTCTCTCCTTCAAGCCACACAAACCTCCAAGACCAGAAGAACACCGAGAGGATAATTCTGAACCTAAAATGCTTAGTCATTGATACAACTGGCCAATCTACACACTGGTCTAAAAATAAAGCCGCTGAAGTGTGCTTCCCAGTAAGTTAGACTCTGTGCATTCCTCCTGACAGACCCCTGCACTCTCCTGGGCTCAGGAGTCTGGGCCACTCTGCCAGCTGGCTAGGCATAGGGTCAGCAGCCCTGTGCACTCTTGCATTCCACTACCAAGGCCACTGACACCAAAACGCAATCTCTGACTAAAAACAAGTTCAAGCCACTGAGAGAAACTTAAACACTCTCCCCCAAAGTACATTTCCAAGTAAAATACCTCACAACTCCTTTATTCAAGCAAACTACCTCTATTCCTACAGATCCTGCTGAGCTGAAACCCTTAGCTATTAGAGTGGCTGTACACAAAGGATACCATAGCATTTGCTGGCTTGACCAAGCAGCTGTTTTGTGTAAATGCTTTATATGCTGTACACGGCTGCTTCCTGGTGATCATTTTACAGCTGCAAGCTGATACTCTGTGGTGTGCGTAACCTTCCTCTTGTTACTACTTTATTTAAGCTGTTTCCAGATTTTCACTTTGATAATCAATGCTGTTGTTAGATTATCTCCTGAGGATAATCTTTTTTTCTTAAAAATTTTCTATTTATTTTCTCTCTCCCCACCCCCAGGGTAAATCTTAAGAAATGGTATTAGGTCAAAGAAAATGGGCACTATATTTTCACAGCTCACCTTCCAAATCTTGGATCAACTGGAACTACTAGACATGAGTAGGCCAATCTTTTTAGTTACGCCAGGATGATGGCATTTTTATGAAAACAGGAACAATAGTTGCTTTAATTCATAGCCTTTTTATTTTTCCTCCCATTTATTTATTTATTTATTTATTTATTTATTTATTTATTTATTTATTTATTTTTCGGGATGGTGTTTCATATAGCCCAGGCTGGTCCCAAACTGTATAGCTGAGGATGACCTTGAATCTCTGCTCCCAGCTTCAAAGTACTGGGATTACAGGCGGTTTGTTGAGGATGGAACCCGGGGCTTCCTGGCTGCTCCGCAAGCACTCTACCTGTCTTTAGCTGCCAAAGTTGGACATCTCAAAAAGTAAATGATCAAGTATGACGTTTCTTGTCTGACCTGTTGCCCCTCTGGCCACTTTTCCCACATAAACTTACCATTTTTACAGACCATTAAGGGCTTTTTATGTTTCAATATGAATTCATAGGGCTTGGGTCATATAAAGGAAACAAAAATGATATTGCTCACTAGCCCTTTGTCAGAATTATTAGTTCAAAGCTCACCTTTGCCAAACCAAATTTTTTATGTACTCAGCAATTTTAAAACAGGGTCCAAATAAATATATTTTCAGCCATTTAGAGCCTCAAAACTACACCCTCCATTTATCACTTTTGCCATGGATAAGCCCTGTCCCAGGGCTATAAAAAAATCCCAGGCCTCTGCTGCCTGGGAGCTCTTCAACCTGTTGTGTGGGGACACTACCTAGACACATAAGCCCCCTGGAATCTACTGTGCCCCACCCTCCATGTCACACTTAAGCCTCTGGAAGATGTCTTCCTAAGGTCTCTCAGAATCACAATCCTGCCCAAGCGCTGCCCATGGAGAGCCTGTTGAGTGTTACTGCCACCTGCTGGGCATGACATTTCTTTGCACAAGTCTTGACACTGGAATGGATTAAAATAGCAAGAGAATGGGCATTCTGATGGTGACTAAGGAATTGACATGAGTTCTATGGTTACAATCAGTTAACAAATTGATACTGGATACCCTTAAGCATCTGAGATTCAAACTTGGGCACACCTCGGGTGCGGCTTAGTGTAACCCTGTGCAGTCTTAGTGTAGTCTGGGCTGTGCCGGACTCCACTGGGCCTCACTGGCCAGGACAACCAGAATCTGAGGTCTGAGTGGACAGACTATTAGAAGTGACTATCAGGACTGACTCTACTGGGGTCAGAGGTGCCAAGGTGCCCATAGAAGATCAGCCCCTTCCAGGGCTGAAGAGATGGCTCAGTGGTTAAGAGTGCCGACTACTCTTGCAGAGGACCTGGTTTTGATTCCCAGGATCCAAATGGTGGCTAAGAATCGTCTTTAAGCCAGGTGTGGTGGTGCATGCCTTTAATCCCAGCACTCGGGAGGCAGAGACAGGCAGATCTCTGTGAGTTCAAGGCCAGCCTGGACTACAGAGTGAGTTCCAGGCCAGCTGGGGCTATAGGGAGACCCTGTCTAAAAAATAAATAAATAAATAAAAATTAAATAATAAAGTAAAATAAAATAAAATAAAAAGATCAGCCCTTCCCTTGGACAGGTTACCGCAGGAAGAGCTTCCCGTGACAGGACAGTGCCTGAGAGACTCTGAGACAGGAAATAGCCTCATCCCTGGCAGGAGGCCAAGGCTAGTCTCCTGAGCATAGGCTAGGGGAGAGGCTGCCTCAAGCAGCCAGTAGGCCTCTGCTGTTAGGACAGCAATTACACGCCTGAGGTGTCGTCATTCTAGCTAGCTCCTCCCTGGAGAGACCAGAGATGCCAACCTTTGGGCTGAGCAGGCAGGCTTTGCTTAGAGTGACCAAAGACAAGGAAGCAAACATCCTCACTCCTTCTTGCTAAAATGGCCAGAAAGCTTTTGGTAGTCTTTGCCATCTGACATATCAAAGACATTTTGTTTCATTTCTGAGAAGCTAATTATTTATTCACAGTCTTGTGATTATGAAGAACAGCAAATACGGAGCACAGTTTAATGCCAGATGCTGTTTTGTATAGCTTAGTTCACTTAATCCTGACAAAAATTCTATTAAGTTAACTTACTCCACTGTATGAGGAAAACGAGGTTGAGAAGTGCATTTGTCAAGTTCACAGCTAATGTGGCAGAGCTGGATTTGGCTTCCGGACCATTTTCCACTACTGTCTCCTCAAATGTGTTGCTTACATAAAGAATTTCAAAGGATCACTCTGAAAACTACAAACTGAAGCCAAGATAAATATTGAGGGTCAGAGCCACAGGTAAGGAGCATACTGTTGCTTTAAGAGGAATTTGCCCCATTTTGGCAGGTGACTGGCAAATCCTGAAGTCCTGCCCGTTGGTCTTACCTGGCACCCGACCAGCTCCTGTTCCACCACCTGCTGCATGTCCGCATTCAACGTTTCCGGCTCAAATGCCACGTTGGCTTGTTGTAGCCACAACTCCAGCTCTTCCACTTGGGTCTTGCACATATGGAGGACTTCTGCGGGTTGGGGCCTTGTCTCCACTGCAGCCTCAGAAGCTCCGGGCTCCTGAGAAAAGTCCAGAGCTGTGGCCTGGATGGGAGGTGTGGCACCCTAAGATAAACCCAAAGATAATCCAGCAGTGAACAGCTACAAGTCCAAAGATTTCACACTGGGGCCTGCAATGACCTGCAAACCTACAACAAGCCCCCCAGCTGAAAGCAGCAAATTGAGGGCAGAAGAAGGAAGAAAGAAAAGAAAAATGCACCTCCACACTCATAGCAACAGTCACATGACCTGGTAGCACAGGTTTCCAGGCAGCTGATCTGCATGTACACAGGAACAGTATTCCCGGGCACAGAGGAAGCAAGTGGCAAGCCCCAGGAGACAGGTGAGGGTGTGTGCGTGTGGGTGTGTGTCCCAAACATTTCAGGGAATAGACCAGAGCTTAAAGTTACCTGACACAGGTGATAAGCAAGGTTTGGTGCTGTGCACTCTACGCAAACAGAAAGAATAAAGCAAACCAGTGCTCTTCTCGTACCGCAGGGACTGGCACCATTCTCCCAAGCACTTAGATTTTAGCTTTTCTTTTTTCATCCAAACTTCTATAAAAACCCAGCTGAATCAAGTAATGAATTTCAATAGAGTACCCTTGAAATTCTCCTTCAGCCAGAGAAAAGCTTTTAAATGGCTTTGGCTTTCGAGATTCTCAAATACTGAGTTAAGCGCTTACTGAATGCTTCAGGGTGGCCTTTAAATAAAGTGTGATTTTTTTTATGTATTGAAATAAATGGATTTCTTACCAATAAATGAGCAAAAGTTCTTCCAGAGAGTAAATGAAAGTATTTAAACACTTATGTATATGGTATTTTCATGTGGAGGTAAAGGTTTAGCCAGGAGTGGTGGCGCACGCCTTTAATCCTAGCACTCGGGAGGCAGAGACAGGTGGATCTTTGTGAGTTCAAGGCCAGCCTGATCTACAGAGTGAGTTCCAGGACAGCCAGAGCTATAGGGAGACCCTGTCTCAAAAAAAGACAAGAAAAAAAAAATGATGGTTTACTACAATGATAGTTTTGCCTTACATTTAATGACCTATGCTTCTCCAGAATATTGATAGAGTATACTGACCCTTCTAGAGAAATCCCTTCAGGAATAAGGTCTTGGTTTAACCTGCAAAAGTATTGGTCTCAATAACTTGCAATATAATAAGTTGACCTGCTGTCTGTGCAAGACTTTGTGAAAACTTGTTAGCAACTAATAAAGCACAGTACAGGACAGCTGACATGATTTCTAATGAGAGCTGCTTCTAAGCACATACTCTAACTCAGAAAAACGCACACGTCACAGCACCTGTGGGATTTTTTTCGAAGAGAACTTCCAGTGCAACAGCGTGAGCAGAGCAGGAGGATAGGAAAGAAACACACAGGACGGGAACACGCCAGTCTGCTGAACTGTCTTTGCACAGTGAGCATGTATTAATGTTACATCTATTTGTTCTTTTCCAGGAAAACACTACTTCTTAGGGGGAAATATGCTCAGTGGTAGACTGTTTGCCTAGCATATGGGGGGGAGCGAAAATAAAACAAACGAAAAACTTAGCAATTTTTCTCCTGCTTTTATCCATATTTTTTTTTATCATTTTCTTCAATAATTGCCTTCTTAAGGAACTCTTCCCTTGCTTGTGTTTGCTCTAGCCCCCCACACTGCCAGGTTTGGATTTGATTCACCTCCTTCAGTATTCTTTGTTAATGTTGATTTTTTTTTAAGTTAATAGTTATGTGGTATTACTGCCAGACATCACTTTATAGCTCTGTGAGTAATCATTTTCTAGTTTTCGGATATTTCTGTATCTTAGTGGCAAAGAATTGGAGGTCCCCCCCACCACCACCACCACACTTTTTTCTCCTCCCGGACATAATCTGTTAATATTAACTGGTCATCTGTAATAACTGGTAATCTGTAATAACTGACCATCTGTAAAAACTTTATTTGGCCACCTCAAAAGGCCACACACATTTTTAAGCGGCTCTACTTTCTCACCACCTCACTAAATTAATGAGGAAATAAGCAAACCAATGACTAATCTGCCCTTTATTTGGTTATTTAAACCTGAAAAGAATCTGATTAGGGCAAAAGAAAAAAAAAATGATTACTTGCAACCTTAGAAGAGCTGAAAAGTGGCCTTAGGACCCTCAGCTAGAGGCCCCCCCCAAGCCAAAACCAGAGGGAGGGTAATCAGGTCACATCCACCCACCCCACCTAAGTGCTTCTGACAAGTACAGGCCCTGACAAGGTCACACAACTCTGTGATCTTCAGATTCTGAGTTCCCAGTAGTTTTCCAAAACAGCAAAGCTGTGAAATATTTTCTCTACGTGATAGCCCCGAATTCTGAAGGCAAAAATCAATAAGTGAATGCTTTATAAAACTGTATATTTTGGGAAGATAAAAGTGTTGCCACAAGTGTTTCTTATAAAATATTAGAATTGGGGCTGGAGAGATGGCCTAGCGGTTAAGAACCGACTGCTCTTGCAGAGGACCCAGGTTCGATCCCCAGCACCCACATGGCGGCTGAGAACCATCTGTAACTCCAATTCCAGGAGAACTCCAGTTCCAGGGGAATCCGACGCCCTCTTCTGACCTCCGCGGCATTGCACGACATGGGTGCACAAACCTACACGCAGACAATACATTCATACACATAAATAAAATAAAATAAAAAAGTTTAAAAAATAAAATAAAATATTAGAATTATGTCGGCTATGACAAAGAGATTCAATAATCTGTCTTTTATTGGTAATATTTATTATCAATGAGCTTGGCACTAGGCTAAGCATGATACTAAGACCAGCTCCTTATTTCATACCACAGAGTCTATTCCCAGTGTACAGGTGAGGAGCCCAAGGCCTTGAGGAGCCACTGAAAGTTCCCGAGCTAACACAACTGGTAAGTCAAAACAGTCAAGCTCTGATTTCACGGTGCTTTGCAAAATACACCTTCATCCTTTTTCCATAGCTTCACCAACTCTCTAGCATCAGAACTAGACATTTGCTTCAGCATGTCACTGATCTAAACCCCAGCTTCTTTTTATCTTATTTTATATTATATTTTATTTTATGTATATGAATGTATTCCCTGCATATATGTTAAGTAGACCTATGTTGTGCAATGCCTGTGGTAGTCAGAAGAGGGCACTGGATTTCCCTGGAACTGGAGTTACAGATGGTTGTTAACTGCCATATGTGTGCTGGAAATTGAACCACCTGATCCTCTGCAAGAGCAGCCATTGCTCTTAACTACTGAACCATCTTTCCAACCTCTAAACCCCCTTCTTAAACTGTGGGTTGTGACCCTGTATACTCATACAACTGAATGTAGATTTTGTGAAAATTCTTGGAATAGTAAAAAGTTTCAGAACACATTGTGCTGGATAGCTTTAGTGTCAACTTGACACACCAGGGTTGAGGGAGCCTCAATTGGGGAATTTCCTCCATTGAACTGGCCTGTGGTCACATCTGTGGAGTACTGTCTTGACTGCTAAGTGATGTGGGAGGGCCCAGCCCATTGTGGGCAGTGTTCCCCCAGGCAGCTTGCTGTGTACTATATAAGAAAGCAGGCTGGGCATGGGCCAGGGGAGCAAGCCAGTAAGCAGCACTCCTCCATGGTCTGTGTTTCAGCTCCTGCCTCCAGGTTCCTGCCCTGAGTTCCTACCTTGGGGTCCCTAAGTGATGAACTATGACTGGGGAGACCCTGTCCTCTCCAAGTTGGTATTGGTCAGAGTGTTTGGTCACAGTAATTGAAAGCAACTAGAGCACAAATTATGACCCAGATATTCGAAATGAACATGAAATATGTAATGAGAGTTGGCGACATGGGTGAGTGGGTAGAAGCGCTCTCTGCACAAGCCTGACGGCCTGAATTTGATCCCTGAATGAAACCCACATAACAATCGGGATGTTAGCCAGGCGTGGTGGCACCTTTAATCCCAGCACTCAGGAGGCAGAGGCAGGCAGATCTCTGTGAGTTCAAGGCCAGCCTGGTTTACAGAGCTCAGGCCAGCTGGGACTAAAGAGAGACCATGTTTCTAAAAGACCAAAAAAAAAAAGGATGTGATGTGATGTGATGTGATGTGATGTGATGTGATGTGATGTGATGGTGTGCACCTGCAATCCCAGCCTTCCTGTGGAGACATGAGGGGCTGAGGCAGGAAGATTTTCTGGAAGCTCCAAGGCAGCTAGGGTAGAATAGGTAGCAGTTCAGCAGCAGAAAGAGAGAGCCTGCTGCTGTGGAAGGTAAACACTCCCTTCACATGCCCACCCTGCCTCAGAGAGCTGCTTCTCTGCGTCTAAGTAAACTTTGCTTGCTTGACCAGCTCTTGAGACATGGTGTCAAAAATTCCGGCTAGCAAAACAAAATCACTACCAAAATACAATGAAGCGGGTCGACAATTTCCTGGACCTAAGTACTTGCTGGGGTCTAAACCTCCCACCTCTGTGCCCCTTGCTGGGCAGCACTGTTAGAGAGGTGGGCAGCAATAGGGGACATGGGCAAAGAGGAACAGAAACTTGAGAGAAAAGACATAACTCCATATAAAAAGTATTATTATTTTTTTTTCGTGCAGCAAAAGCACACCTGTGTCTCTTTCAGGAGATACTTAGTAGACCTCTAGGGTTTCAGGTCCAGTCAAACACCAAGTAGATCCACCCTGGAGACAGAGCCCTCAGGAAGGCTTCCTGACCACTTCACTGGGTTTCCAATCAGGAAGGCAGAAGAGAGCAATCTGGGATGACTCCCTACTCTCTTACTTAGTTCCTGTGGTTTACTCGGAATTCTGATCCTCTTGTGTAAACTTGCCTCATATAGTCTGATGATTAAACAGTGAAGAACGTAAACGCCTTCATCAATATGTACTCTTCTCCACATTCACCATCTCCATGCGTACAGGCAGAGGTTAAACACTTAGCCATTACAGCAGTGACTGTTTCACACTGACAATGAACAAGGGGGAAATGAAAATAACAGGCAGCAGAGCTTCCAGTGAGACAGGCCACAGCAGGCCTGAGGATGCTGACCTCTGCAGGGCGCTCCCAGCTCAACACAAAGCACTGCACAGGACAGGAAGCAGTGGTCAACCGGGGGAGAGAGGTGAGGAATCCGAGTGGGGCTTACCTGTCCTGTCTGGCTGAGCCTTAGTGATGGTCCTGGGTCCTGCTCAGGGATTCCTGAGTCTGTGGCAGGGATGTGTGCCATGGCACTGTCACAGGTGCTTATTCTCTCACTGGCCTCCTGTGGAGTAAAAGAACCAGAGCTCTAGGACCGGTTCCTTCCTGCTGCAGAGGAAGCCCCTTTCCTGGCCCATTCATCCACAGATCCCTGCTTACAAGAGAAGTCAGGTATATTTGGAGAAATTTCCTTTTATATAGTTATTTGCCAAGTCTTTGTTGTTTTTGTTTTTTATTGTTGTTTAAGACAGGATCTCACTCTGTAACCAAGGCTGGCCTGGAATTCGCAATGTAGCCCAGGCAGACCTCAAACTATAGTGATCCTGCTACCTCAGCCTCCCAAGTACTAGGATTATAGTCACAAGCCACCATGGCCATCTCCAAGTCTTAAATTCACTAAAACTCTCATATTAATGAGTACACAAAGAGTTCACAGAGTTAAGTATTTAAATAGATTATTGTTCATAGGCTGGGCATGGTGGCACATGCCTTTAATCCTAGCACTTGGGAGGCAGAGGCAGGCAGATCTTTGTGAGTTCAAGGCCAGCCTGGTCTACAGAGTGAGTCCAGGACAGCTGGGACTACAGGGAGATCCTGTCTTGAAAAGACCAAAATAAATAAACAAACAAACAAACAGATTATTGTGAGAATTTATAAAGGCCACATTTTACATAATGACAGGAAAGATGAGCCTATTAAATTTAGGAACAACTACTTGGATGTTTTAAGAAAAATTTATCTAAAATCCTTTCCTCATCCCTAACAGTTTATTGTAACTGAATCTCATGTTAAAATGTAAAAGCTGAGCCATGCGATTCTAAGGGAGAGGAGATACTTGTAAATCAAGACAATAAAGGAAAAGAACACTGATGTAGACAACATAAAGAATAAAATCTGGGGCTGGAGAGATGGCGTGGAAGTTAAGAGCACTAGCTGCTTTTGCAGAGGACCCAGGTTCAATTCCTAGCATCTACATGGTGACTAACAACTGTCTGTAATTCCAGTTCCAGAGGGATGTGATACCCACTTCTGACCTTTGAGGGCATTGCATGACTCAAGGGCATTTACACGCATATGGGCAATACGTTCATACACATAAAATATTTAAAAATATTAAAAAAATAAATAAAATGCACCAGGCATGGTGGTATACACCTTTAATCCCAGCACTCAGGAGGCAGAGCCAGAGGCAGGAAGATCTCTGTGAGTTCAAGGCCAGCCTGGTCTACATAGTGAGTTCCAGGACAGCTGGGGCTACAGGAAGACCCTGTCTTAAAAAAAAAAAATCAGGTCTGGATATGGTAGCACATGCCTTCAATCCCAGCACTCAGGAGGCAGAGGCAGGCAGATCTCTGTGAGTTTGAGGCCAGCCTGATCTACATAGTGAGTTCCAGGACAGCTGGAGCTACAGGGAGACCCTATCTCAAAAAGACCAAAAAAAAAAAAAATCAAAATAATAAACTGGGATAATTATTTTAAAGGGTTACTCTCTATAATGTTAGTCTTATAAAATAAAATAAATATAATAAAACTCCAACCCCTACATAGAAAATTAATCAAATGGTTTGAACAAGTAAATTCCTAGAAGAATTATAAGTCAAAAGACATCTTAACAGGGGTTCTAAAACATCTTAGCATATAAAGTTAGGTTACCTGAATGTGAGCCTTATGTTCAGGAGAGACCCTGCCTCCCAAAGGAATAGGCAGAGAGTGATGGAAAAGGTACTCAGTGCTCTCTTCTGGCCTCCATGTGAGCACAAGCACGCACAGCCACACACATGTGCAGATGCACTCACCGAGACACATTAATAAAAAAAATAAATCTTTTAAAGTATTTTCCTTACAGAAGGTGATGACAAATGCTTCATGAGGAAAGGAGGTGAGGACAGAATGGCTAGTCACTTAGCACTAATTGCATAAGGTAAATGAAATGCAGAACCTAAGATAACCCAGGGTAGCTATGAGAACACAGCAGTGCCGCCAGCACACGCTGAGGCCGAGGGAGCAAGAGCAAGCTTTGCAGGAGAGTTGGTAAACTGGGCTCGAGACGAACACTCAGCCCCAAAGACAGGCCTATCAGGAAGAGTCACATGTTCATCACCCACAGAAGAAAAGCCCCACTTAGAGACCCGGTGTGGGAATCCCTGGCAAAGAGGTGATCATCGAAGCTCCAGATAGATGGAGAATAATAACTCACCAATCACTGTGAGAAACCACAAAGAAGACTGGACATTCAGGCAATGTCTATCATCACAGAGAAAAAAAGACAAAGGGGCAAGACATGGAGGAGGGGCGAGGCGGGGAAGAGGTGCTGAAAGTGTTTCCTGTTGAGAGAGCAGCAAGGATGGCAGGGCTTCCAGCTGTCAGAGGCCTAGTAGGAGATGGAACTAGACTAACAGGGCTACGTGGAGCACTAAATAAAGACATTAGTGCTACAAAAATAGAACTACAGGAACTGACCAGGGAGGCAGAATTTGATTCATTAGAGTGCAGTGCTGGGCGGAGTTCAGGACACACATAAGCAAGATTCTTGGCTCTGTGAAACTGTGTCGGGTGTGTGTATAAAAATGTGCTTAAGCCTGAGTAAGGTCCAGAATGCCCAGAGCAGCCAAGCACCTTCCAGAGCCACTTGAGAGAAAAGCTGAGTTCTGGAATGAACAGTCTGTTCAGAAGGCTGGGACCAAAAAGGAGGGAACTTGTTGAGAAGACGGAGCTGAGTATCTCTGAAATAGACAGGAAAGAGGCATCGAGAAACCAAGACCGAAGATACAAGTACAACAAAGCTCCGGTGCCAATGGTTACGAGTGAAGGGACGACGTGGGAGCTGGGGAAAGGGTAAAGCCTGGACAGGAGGGGGCTAGCACGTGACAGTGGAATGATAGCACAGGCACCTTCCAGAAGCAAAGCAGGGCATGGTTTCATGGCAACTTATAACGGATCCTGACGGGAGAGTATTGCCTTCATTTGGAAATACTAGGGAGGATTTTGATAGCACAAGGAGTAAAAAGACACTGGATGAACTTCTTTCTCTCTCTCAATTTTTTATTGATTATTTTTATTTTTGTGTGTATGAATATATTGTCTGCATGTATATAAGTGTGCCTGTGTTGTTCAATGCCAGTGGAGGTCAGAAGAGGGCATCAGATCCCCTGGAACTGGAGTAACAGAAGTTTGTTAGCTGCCACCTGGGTGTTGGGAATCGAACCTAGGTCATCTGTAAGAGCAGCCAGTGCTCTTAACCGCAGGGCCATCTCTCCAGTCCCCCCTCTTTTTTTGGATAGGGTCTCCTTGTAGCCTCAGCTGGCCTGGAACTCCATATGTAAATCAGGATGGCCTTGATCTCACAGAGATCTGCCTGCCTCTTCCTCTGCTGGGACTAAAAGCATGCGCCACCATGGCTGGTTAACTTTATGTTATTTTGCTAAAAAAAAAACAAAAACAAAACAAAGTGTGGGGGAGAGGCTGGAGCTATAGCTTGGTGGTAGAGTGCTAGAGCACTTGCCTAGCATTCATGAAACCCTGGGTTCAATTTCTACAACAGAAAAAAGAAAAAAAAACCCAACACAAACAAGCCCACCAGGTACAGGAAAACCTCCTCCCCTTCACGAAAGCCTGTTGAATGCTCTTGTAAGGGTAATGATTCCAGCCATCTGTTCTGTCAGTCTGGATTTTCAGATTTAGAGATTTCCTCAGCAAAAAGTGTTCCTCTATGGGGTTGGAGAGATAGCCTAGCTGTTAAGAGCGCCGACTGCTCTTGCAAAGGACCCGGGTTCGATCCCCAGCACCCACATGGTGGCTAAGAACTGTCTGTAACTCCAATTCCAGGAGAACTCCAGTTCCAGGGGAATCCGACACCCTCTTCTGACCTCTGCGGCATTGCACAGCACAGGTGCACAAAACTACATGCAGACAGTACATTCATACACATACAAAAAGAAAAAAAGTGTTCCTCTATAACCACTGACTACTCACTAGTGAAGCAAATATAGAGTAGGTACTTGCTGAAGTTTGTCTTTGTACCTGTACCTGTAGCAGTAATAAGCTTTTAAAAATCCATAGTAGTCAAGCTATAAAACCAATGCAACTGGGTGCTGGAGAGATAGCTCAGTGATTAAGAGCACCAGCTACTTTTGCAAAGGACCCAGTTTTGATTCCCAGCACCCACAACATGGCTAACAACTGTTTGTAACTGCAGTTCCTGGGAAATCTGATGCCACCTTCTAACTCCGTGGGCAGCAATACATTTATACACATAAAAAGGTAAAATAAATTGTCTACACATGGATGAAGGGGTAAAGAAAATGTAGTCTATATACACAATAAAAAATTATTGAGCGCCAGGCGTGGTGGCGCACGCCTTTAATCTTAGCACCCGGGAGGTAGAGGCAGGCGGATCTTTGTGAGTTCAAGGCCAGCCTGGTCTACAAAGTGAGTTCCAGGACAGCTGGGGCTACAGGGAGATACTGTCTCAAAAAGACCAAAAAAAAAAAAAAATTATTGAGCAATAAAATAGAAGAAAATTCTTCATTTGCAACAATACTGAGAGACCTAAATAACACTTTGTTAAGTGCACTAAGCTGGGCACTTACACGTGGAATGTGGAAAGGTGAAGCAGAGAGGAACTGGTTTCCACGGACTATGGGGGAGGGACTGGGATATGCTGGTCTAGGAGTACAAATTCTCAGAGACCAGCAAGAGCACTCAGGAGGCAAAAGTGCTTACCAAGCAGTTATGACAATCTGAGTTTGATCCCTGAAACCCATGTAAAAAGCTGGATGTGGTGGTGCACGTCTGTAACTCCGGCACTCCTTTGGCAAGATGGGAGGCAGAGACAGAATCATCATAAAGCTTGCAGGCCAGCTGGCCTGGAGTCCACAGTGCAGCAGAAGTGAGAGAGATTGCCAGGACAAAGGTACAAAGGTAGAAGGGGTAAGAAGATTTCTGAAAGTTGTCCTCTGACCTCCACACAAATACCACTGCACATGTGCACACACACACACACACACACACATACACACTCACAAATATTTTTTTTTTTTGGCTGAGACAGGGTCTTCCTGTAGCCCCAGCTGGCCTAGAACTCACTATGTAGACCAGGCAGGCCTTGAATTCACAGAGATTTGCCTGCCTCTGCCTCCCAACTGCTGGGATTAAAGGCGTGCACCACCACACCTAGCTCATTTTTTTTTTACAAATCATTTTTTAAACCTTAAAATTTTCAATTGCATAGAATAGACAAGACCTCTGTTATACAGGATGACTACATAAACAACAATGCAACCCAGACAAAAACTGTCAGAGTTCTTAAAAACTGTTCTCAATAGATACACAATAACTATGTGAGGTCATAGAATTGTGAATTAATTTGATTTAGCCACTTCACAATGTACACATAGTTGAAGAATCATTCTGTCATAAACAAGTACACTTATTTATTTTTATTTTATGTGTATGAGTGTTTTGCCTTCATGTATGTAAGTGTACCCAATGTGTGAACCCACAGAGGCCAGAAGGGTCAGATCCTCTGGAACTGGAGTTACAGGTGGTTGTTAGCACCATGTAGGTCCTGGGATCTGAATACAAGAGTAGCCAGTGCTTGTAAATGCAGAGCCATCTCTCCAGCCCCAATATGTACATTTATTTTTTGTCAGCAAAAAATTCAGTGGAAGCAATTTCCTATCCTGATTCTTTCACATAGGAATCTGTTTTCTTTGATGTATAGGCAACTGGACTTTCTTAAGACAGGAAGTAGATATGCCTTACAGAAAGACAACTGGGGCAGATCAGCAGCACATCCTACGCCCTGTGCCCAATAGTGACAGGAATGTTCCCTTAGTGTTCATTCCATTCAGAACCACCCATAGCTTGCATTAGAACTTCCGTGTTGTAGAACATAATCTGTGCATAGTACAGAATTATTATTATCTCTGATTTTTGTTCTTCAAAATTTTGAAGGTGCTGACTGAAAGTCAAAGGAGGAAGAGGAAGGAAAACAAATCTATGCCAACAGCTTCCCCCCTCCCCACATCCTGCTTCGAGTTACCTGAATGATGGTGGTGGAGGAGGAGGAGTCCCCATCCTCTTCCAGGTTCTTGCCATGTTTCCAGCGTAGAGACCAGGGTACAGAGGCCTGCTCTTCTCTCTTATGTCCATCCTAAGACAGTGATCAGTTGGTCAGCAAAGGTAAGTTAGCATTTTCTGTTGTCTTAACCAGCATCCTACTCTGCTCTTTCACATAACACTCAACTTACTAGGCCATTACATTGGTCTTAATTCTGCCCCTACCATCCCACATATTTCTTTCACTAGAATCATGTTTCCAAATATGGATGTCTAAAAAGTAGACATTTTCTTTAATAAAGAGTTAAGCTCATGTCCCACAAAAGAGATTTTTCAGTCACTTAGGACTTTACCATTATGGGAAATGTAATCATAAATGCTGTTTTAATAATAACAATCTCTTGGGCATAAAGGAAAAAAAAAAAACCTTTGAAACCACTAATCACAAGAATGCCAATTAAAACCACAGTGAGAGAGAGCTGAGGGTATTGGCTATGGTAGAGCTCTGTCAGCATGTAAAGGGCTCTGGGTTACATTCACAGCCCTGAAAAATGAATACTAAAAATAAATAAATGAATAAATGAATCTACAACGAGATACCATTTTATACCTTTTACAATAGCCACTATCAAAAGTTGGAGAATGCTGAGTGCTGGAAAGGAGCTAAAAAAAAAAAAAAAAGGAACCCAAGGATACTGTCAGGGACTGACAGCAAAGCCACGACGGGAAACAGCATGGGGCTCCTCAGAAAATTAAAATAGAATCACTACATGCTCCAGCAACTCAATAACTGGGTATGTATCCAAAGGAGATGAAATTGGTGTGCTGAAGAGATGTTTACACTCTCATGTTTACCACAGCATTACTAGGAAAACATGAACAAAACTGAAGTTTCCATCAATAAATGAATGGATAGAGAAAATGTGGCATCCTGGAATGGAATACTATTTTGCCATAAAAAGCAGGGCGTTCTATCATTTGTGACAAATGGATAAACCAGGATAACATAAGATACATAAACCTGGCCCAGAAAGATAACCATGGATGATATCACTTAAATGTGAAATGTAGCAAAGTTGAGGGGCTGGAGAGATAGCCTAGCGGTTAAGAGCGCACCGACTGCTCTTGCAGAGGACCCGGGTTCGATCCCCAGCACCCTCATGGTGGCTGAGAACCATCTGTAGCTCCAATTCCAGGAGAACTCCAGTTCCAGGGGAATCTGACACCCTCTTCTGACCTCTGCGGCATTGCACGACATGGGTGCACAGACCTACATGCAGACAGTACATTCATACACATAAAAATAAAATAAAAAAAAATGTAGCAAAGTTGAACAGAGTAGAAACAGAGCAGAACGGTGTTGTGGTGAATTGAAGGGGACTGGAGAGATGTTCATCAAAGGATGCAAAAATTTAGTTAAGCAGGAAAATTAAGTTCAAGAGAGGTATTATACATCATGGTGACTATAATTCAGAACACTTGGAAACTGCTTAGACAGATGTTAAGTGTTCTTATCACAAAATGGAAGTATTAAGGAAATGTATATGCTGATTAGTTTTACATACCCATTCCACCTTGTATGGGGGGGGCACAAAACCATGTTGTAGACGATAAATATATATAATTGTTACTTGTCAAAAAAAAACCCGTATAACTTGATGAACATGCACTTTTGTTGTTGGCAAAGAAACAAACCCTATAGCATATCTCAGAAGCACAAAAATGTCTAAAAATAAAATACATATCTTCTTTCAGCCCTGATGCCTCCTCTCTTCTTACAACTCTTTCTGCCATAAAGGGACATAATTAGATTCTGAGGTTGTCTGGTGGTCAGAGAACACAGTATACTATCCTCTTCCTCCGTCTCCAACTCTGTTCCACCATGTCCTACTGATAATAGAATAACAGGTCTGCTCTGTTTGACAATGGAGCCATGGAAAATCCCCAAATAAACAAAAAATGTCTTATGGTTACATGTGAGTTATAAAAACTACAGGTTACTGCTAGCTTCCTTCTCTGAGTATAAAATGCATTTTAACTTTAGATTTTAAAGTGTGAAATGTTAATTGATATCAAGAAGGTCAACTGTGAATGGCTCACTCAACCAGTTACAATGGAGCAGTGAGAATTCTCTTTATTATCTGATAACAAAACTCAAGTCCTTGACTACTGCTTTAGCACAAAAAAAGTGACTCAGATGTGGAAAAAAAAATATCTTCTAAAAGCCACACCAAGCAGCATATTCACAAAACCTCGGAGAACATACTCAGAAGTCAGAGGACTCCACCTTCTCCTTTATGCTAGCAAGCACCTCTGAATTATGTTCGTCCAACTCTACGTGGCACTTAAACAAATAGCTTAGGAGAACTACTTCAATCACAGCTTTAAAATATCAATTACAAAAGAACCCACATTAACTTAAAAATCCTTAGGTTTCCGCTCACTAGAAGATGTTTTCCTTGGCCTCATTTGAGAGTTGGTCGTAGCCAACTTTAATAAGAAAATTATTTTCCTTACGTCACTCTTCACGGAGCTTTCTTCTGCTTCTTCCTCCACAGCTGGCAGGAAAGACATGGAACCCGTTCTGGTAAACTGAAAGACACAGCACAAGACAACCAGCAGTCCAGCTGCAGACGAGCATCGGCAGCTCCTGGCCTGGCTGCATTTTTACGTAGCTAATTCTGTGGGATTTGTGCCTTCAGCTCTTCCAGCCAAAATCCTGACTGTGGGTGGAATGGCTTTCATTTGCCCCAGGGCCCCACCCCAAACCACTGGAGTATGTATCACTGATGTGCACTGGGAGTGGCCTTGGAGAG
This sequence comes from Rhizomys pruinosus, assembly GCA_009823505.1. Lineage (NCBI taxonomy): Eukaryota > Metazoa > Chordata > Mammalia > Rodentia > Spalacidae > Rhizomys > Rhizomys pruinosus. The sequence goes on from VZQC01002452.1 coordinate 2,248,465, forward strand.
GCGCTGGAGCACTTCTGAGTCTGCAATGGGGTGTTCCTAAGGAAGATACTTCAAAGGTGGTTGCTAGTCACTTACCTGTGGTATTTCATAAGCACGTCTTTAAGTAACTTGGGTATAAAACTCTGGGTTGGGTCCAGGGCAGACACACCCTGAGGATTTATATTCACTAGTAAACAACCTTGAGTGGAATGTTTCCACTTAGAAAAATTTCCTTATCATAGGCCAAAGACAGAGGTGCCCAGGCTGTTCGGGTGGAACATATTACCCATTTAATGCTCTTGTGGAATGTGGGACAGGCAGTAAGTTAAGTCAAGCCTACCTTCCAGTCTGAAGCATCTCTCTCAGCCACTCCGCCCTTCTCTGATGAGCCTGCTGACGGCCCATCTCCGTCTTCTTGCTGTTCTGTCTTCAAGTGCTGGTGAAGGTTTGAGACAGCTACCTTCAAGTCCTCCAATAGGTCTTCTTTTTTCTGGTTCAGAATCAGAATCTGCTTTTCCATCTTTTTGATCTTTCCCTGTGCGGAAAGAGTTGAGGGCATTGTTTGAAATGAGTCTGAGTGGTCCTGGATGCTTACAGGAGCCAGCTTCGTTGAGTTGGAGCGATACCTACTGTCCTCGTGTCGGGCTATTCTGTTTGCAAAGCCATCAGGCAGTCTTGGCCATAGCTTTGCTCTTCCTCCTGGCTGCATTTCCAAAGCACTTGTGTAGGGCTTAGAACCTGTAGGGTTCCTCAGCCCCACACAGACCTTGTAAATCGGAATGTGTGGGTGTTGAACAAAGCTTGGGAACCTGTAACAAGGCCCAGATAAACTGATATACAGGCAGGGTGGGGAACTGATGCCACAGTGGCTAACCACAGGACTCACAGAACCAGAATCCCCAGGGCCAAGAACCACGAGCCTGCACTTGGATGCAGATACGATTCCCATTTTGTGCACAGAATATCATAAACACCCATCCCCAGAAGACATGTTCCCCTGTTTCCCCAGGACAGCCCTAAGCAGACCAGTGTTTGAGAACCCTTAACATAAAATAAAATCAGACGCGAAGTTTTTATTGCCTTTAAAGATATCTTTGGGGGCTGGAGAGATGGCCTAGCGGTTAAGAGCGCCGACCGCTCTTACAGAGGACCCGGGTTCGATCCCCAGCACCACATGGCGGCCGAGAACCATCCGAAACTCCAATTCCAGGAGAATCCAGTTCCAGGGGAATCCGAGACCCCTTCTGACCCCGCGGCATTGCACGACACGGGTGCACAGACCGGCATGCAGACAGTACATTCATACACATAAAGAAATAAATAAAATTAATAAAAAAAATAAAAAAAAAAGATATCTTTGATATTACCAAATTTACTTTTTTTTTGAACCCTGAACTGACACCAAGCTGGGCTTGAACTAACAGATATCAGCCTCCCTCTGCCTTCCGAGTGCCGAGACTAAAGGCATGTACTGCCACACCTGGCTTTGTTTACTTTTTCATAGTTCAAGCATCCTTTTTTAATTAATTTTATTTATTTCTGTATTTTTTTTTTTTTTTTTCATGAGGTTTGTGCCCCATGTCGTGCAATGCCGCGGAGGTCAGAAGACGGTGTCGGATTCCCCTGGAACTGGAGTTCCTTGGAATTGGAGTTCAGATTAGCGCCATGTGGATGCTGGATTTGACCCGGGTCCTCTGTAAGAGCAGTTGCCGCTCTTAACCGCTGGCCATCTCTCCGCCCAGTTCAAGCATCCTATAAAATATAAGGGGCTGGAGAAATGGCTCAGTGGTTAAGAACATTGGCTGCTCTTGAAGAGGACCTGGGTTCGGTTCCCAGCACCCGCATGGTGCTAAAATTTTGTCCTTACTCCACTTCCGGGGATCTGGTGCCCCTCCCTGGCCTTTGTAGCACTGTATAACATATACACAGTAACATTTATCTTTTTTTTTTTTTTCATCTTTGTGGACAGGGACTCCTTTAGTCCTAGCTGGCCTGGAGCTCACTCTATAGAACCAGGCCGGCCTTGAATTCACAGAGATCCACCTGTCTTTGCTCCCAAGTGCTGGGTTTAAAGGTGTTAGCCACCAGCCTGACCTAGTATATTTATTTAAATACAGACAAAAAACACTCATACATATAAAATAAATAATTTTTGTCTATCAACCATCTCTATCCAATATTAGTAAAATCATTAAATTCTATATGTGTGTACACATGTGTGTGCAAAGGTTCAAACTCTGATATGGTTCCTTAGAGGCCATCCATCTTATTTTTTTGAGAGAGGGGTCCATTTGCCCTAGCAATAGCAGCCTGCATTAAGCAGGCACACACAGGCACCAAACTGTCATCTGCACAGGGGTGTCCGCAGCCCTCTGGGAGCCACAGTCCTTGAGGTAAAGATCATTTCCACAATGCTGCTAAAATGTCACTGGCCTTTTTTACTGTGTTAACATTTACAGTGAGGGCACAAAAGTAATGGTGTACAAACCTANGAGGTCAGAAGAGGGTGTCGGATTCCCCTGGAACTGGAGTTCTCTTGGAATTGGAGTTTCAGACCGCCATGTGGATGCTGGGGATTGAACCCGGGTCCTCTGTAAGAGCAGTTGGCGCTCTTAACCGCTAGGCCATCTCTCCGGCCCAGTTCAAGCATCCTATAAAATATAAGGGGCTGGAGAAATGGCTCAGTGGTTAAGAACATTGGCTGCTCTTGAAGAGGACCTGGGTTCGGTTCCCAGCACCCGCATGGTGGCTAAAATTTGTCTTTAACTCCACTTCCAGGGGATCTGGTGCCCTCCCTGGCCTTTGTAGGCACTGTATACACATATACACAGTACATTTATCTTTTTTTTTTTTTTCATCTTTTTGGGACAGGGACTCCCTTTAGTCCTAGCTGGCCTGGAGCTCACTCTATAGACCAGGCCGGCCTTGAATTCACAGAGATCCACCTGTCTTTGCCTCCCAAGTGCTGGGATAAAAGGTGTTAGCCACCACGCCTGACCTAGTATATTTATCTTAAATATAGACAAAAACACTCATACATATAAAATAAATAATTTTTGTCTATCAACCATCTCTATCCAATATTAGTAAAATCATTAAATTCTATATGTGTGTACACATGTGTGTGCAAGAGGTCAAACTCTGATATGGTTCCTTAGAGGCCATCCATCTTATTTTTTGAGAGAGGGTCTCATTTGCCTAGCAATAGCAGCCTGCATTAAGCAGGCACACACAGGCACCAAACTGTCATCTGCACAGGGGTGTCCGCAGCCCTCTGGGAGCCACAGTCCTTGAGGTAAAGATCATTTCCACAATGCTGCTAAAATGTCACTGGCCTTTTTTACTGTGTTAACATTTACAGTGAGGGCACAAAAGTAATGGTGTACAAACCTACAGGAATCGTCTATGGGCCAAGGCAGGGACACCAACTATTTATAGTAAGATGAGCATGCCAGTTTCATTTACGAATGTCCTTGATAAAGATGTACCCTAGGGCTCAGCAGTAGAATACTTGCCTAGCATGGGCAATGTCTCTCATGTTCAATCCCCAGCACTACACACCCAAAATAGTGCTTCATGTGACAAAATGGGAGGTGTGTGTAAGCATTCTGCTATGTCCCAAGTACAATGGTTGAAGAGCTTCAGGAATGTGTGGACAGTGAACTGAACTACCCCCTCTCCTTTTTTCACAGAGCACCATTTTTTAAAGATGTATTTATTTTTATTTTGTGAGTATGTGGATTTTGCCTGCATGTATGCATGTATGTATGTATGTATGTGCGCCACATGTGTGCAATGCTCATGGAGCCCAGAAGACAGCACTGAACTCCTTGGAAGTGGAATTACAGATGACTGTGAGCCACTACGAGGGTATCGGAAACTGAACCCAGGCCCTCCAGAAAAGCAGCAGGTCCTCTAACGTCTGAGCCATCAAGTCCTCTAATGTCTGAGCCATCATCTCTCCGGCCCCAGAACACAATTTTACATGGAATGAAATATCCAGTAAAGTATACTTCTATGCTTAAATACAGTATTTCAAGATTTTTCTCAAGAAATAGATGTTAGGGGCTGGAGAGATGGCCTAGCCATTTTAAGAGTGCCAACCGCTCTTACAGAGGACCCGGGTTCGATCCCCAGCACCCACATGGCGGCCGAGAACCGTCCGAAACTCCAATTCCAGGAGAACTCCAGTTCCAGGGGAGTCCGACACCTCTTCTGACCTCCGCGGCATTGCACGACACGGGTGCACAGACTTGCAAGCAGACAGTACATTCATACACATACAGAAATAAAATTAAAAAAAAAAGAAATAGATGTTATACACTGACTGATGAAATGTGTGAAATTTGGAAATGACTCAGTGTAACAATATTTTCTAAATGATCCAGCATGACATTACGAAGTTATACATGGCTAGGAGATTCCTTCATAGTCAAGATATACTGATGAAGCTACTATAAGAAAGGAAAAGTTCACTCACAGTGAATCCTGCCTGCCTAAAATTTCTCTGTTGAGTTTTAGTGTAATTAAAAAAAAGTTCCGGGGCTGGCAAGATGGCTCAGTGGTTAAAAGCACTGACTGCTCTTGCAGAGGACCTGGGGGGTTTGATTCCCAGCACCCACATATAGGCTAAGAACTGTCTTTAACTCCAGTACCCGGGGAATCCGATGCCCTCTTCTGACCTCCATGGCACTGCACGACACGGGCGCACCAACCTACATGCAGACGGTACACTCATATACATAAAAAATAATAATAAAAATTTTTTTTTAATTCTACACTTCTTCAAAAGGGCACTAAATTATTCCTCTTTTTCAAGTACGTATCTTTGGGAGGTTGGATTTTCTTTATATTCTTCAATAAAACAGGTTCAACAAATAGAATGCAAAAGCAGAAGCTATGCCAAACTAGAGCTCCATAGTGAAGCTCTGACTCCAAGAATAAAAATACAGAATTAGCTGTCTTCTCTAAGTAAACAGTTACAGAGATTTATATATAAAACAGTCTGTATTAATTACCCTTCTGTTGCTGTGATTAAACACCACGGCCAGGACAACTTAGAGAAGGAAGAAATTATTTGGGCTCATGGCTCCAGAGGCCTAAGAGTCCAGTGATGGTGGTGAGGCATGGCAGGGACAGCTGGGGTAGAAAGCTGAGCACTCACATCTTCAAGCATGCATGGGAAGCAGAGAGACAAACCGGAAGTGGGGCAAGGCTATGGACTCTCAAAGCCCGCCCTAGTGGCAGGCTTCCTCCAGCAAGCCACACCCCCAAACCTCTGCAAACAGCACTGTGAACTGGAGACAAAGTACTCAACCCTTGGAGCCTGGGGTAGGGCATTCTCGTTCAAATCACCACAGTCACTCTTCTCACTTTCTGTTTGAGAACTAGAACTAACTTAATAAAATGTTACCTATGCTGTAGTTGGGTTGGTAGAGTGCTCGCTGATTACCCATAAGGCCCCAGGTTCAGTTCCCAGCACTGCATAAGCAGGGTGTAGTTGGTACATTCTTGTAATCACAGCACTTGGGAGGCAGAGGCCGGAGGACCAGAAGATCATGATCGGCGTTGGTTACAAGAGTCTGAGGCCAGCTTGGGATACAAGAGACCCTGTCTCTTGAAGAAAAAAAAAAAGTTTAACTATTCCAACATGTAATGTACTCACTAGTGCTATTTAAAAAAAATTTTTTTTTAAATTTTATTTTCTATGTGTATGAATGTACTGTCTGCATGTAGGTTTGTGCACCTGTGTTGTGCAATGCTGAGGAGATCAGAAGAGGGTGTCAGATTCCCCTGGAACTGGAGTTAAAGACAGTTCTCAGCCGCCATGTGGGCGCTGGGGATCGAACCCGGGTCCTCTGCAACAGCAGTCGGCGCTCCCAACCGCTAGGCCATCTCTCCAGCCCCACTATTTTAAATAAAACTAAATGAATACTTTTCCATTTCTGAGTCTTCAATATTTTATCTGAAGAAACACAACAAAGTCTGTGTGTTCAGCATTTTCATGCTACCAAGTGGTCACAGCGAGCCTGCATTACTGATCCAGCCTTGAAGGCTGTGTCACTTTGAACCTCCCAGTTCTTCACCGTTATGTTAAGCAAGCTGCCCTCAGTTTTCCAGCTGGCAAATGGCAAAGCATTATTCTCAATACCACATTAACTTCCTGTATATGTCATTCAGGAAGCAGGAAAAAAAAATGCAGCTCTCATATCCTTGACCTACATCATACTCTTTAATACAAAATTCAAAACTAAGATTGAAAAGACCCTACCATCAAAGTTTTTACTGAAAACAGAAATATAGTCTGGCATACAAGAACCTTCATTATAACAGTGTTCAGAGTGTCATTACCCTGAAGTCTAGCCTCACTACACTGACGGATTCCCATCGTCAAACAATACCAATCAGGCTGTCCAGACATCCCACACAACAGCATATGGGGTACAAGAGCAAATGCAGACCAAGATGAACTGTGCTAAAACTGTGGGGCCCCCAATAAGCCCTGGGTGAGGAAGCCAGAGGGGAGGCCTATCCAGTGTCTGGGGTTGGACAGAAGTTTATGATTTTCCCCATGGTAACAATGAACCACATAATCACCCATGTCTCGAAGTAGGAAGGGAAAGTAAATATACACAATAAATGGTTTCAGTTGGAAAAAAAGATATCCAGCATAAGACCGTAGGAGCACAAATATTCTAGACACTAAGGGTAAAATGAGTGTCTACGGGACGAAGCGACGGATGAACAGGACATACCTGTACCGCTGGCAGGTCGGCAGCTTGCTCTGCTGATGTATGTTCAAGGGAGAACTCAGCTGAATAACTGTCTAAGATCTGTTTCAGATTTTCTATTTCCTCATCACATTCAGCAGTCTGTTTTATGACCACCTATAAAAGAATACCCACCCCCAAAAGAAGAGTCATTATTATGATCTAAGCAACAGATTAGGAGGCTCTTTCCATTATCTCTTCCTGCCACTGCAATCAAAGGCAGAAAATAAGCACCACATGGGCTTCAATAGGAATATACAATATTCTTTTATTTTCTTAATTATCTTAATTTTATGTGTAGGAGTGTGTTGCTTGCATGTGTGCATATTCTCATGTTGCGAAATGCCTGCCAAGGTCAGAGAGAGCATTGGATTCCCTGGAACTGGAGTTACAGATGGTCATTAGCTACCATATGGGTGCTGGGAACTGAACCCAGGTCCTGTGCAAGAGTAGCCAGTGCTCTTACCTGCTGAGCCATCTCTCCAGCTCCTTAAAATGTTTTATTAAAAGAATATTGTGTTGTTTGGGGGCTGGAGAGATGGCTCAATGGTTAAGAGCACTGGCTGCTCTTGCGAAAGGTCAGGGTTCAATTCCCAGCACCCACATGGTGACTAACGACTATCTTTAACTCCAGTTCCAGGGGATCCGATGCCTCTTCTGACCTCTAAGGGCCATTGTGTGACACAGATGCCCTCACACACGTGCAGGCAATACACTCAAATACATAAAATTAAAATAACAAAAACCATTTAAAATCACATTTTTTATTTGTGTGTGGGGTGCACATATGTGACTGTGTCTGTGCCGAGGGGGGAGGTTGGAAGGCAACATGTCCTTCCACCATATGCATTCTGGGATCAAACTTAGTTGTCAGGCTTCATGGCAAGCACCTTTGATAGCTGAGCTATCTCACTGGTTTCCAGAATATTCTTCTACTCCATGTATTTGTATTCTAAATTAGTATAAATTCTAAATATAGTTCTATTTTAAACATTACCTATATGTATTGAAAGTATAGAGAACAATGTTTGCAATATGGGGACCCAATCTTCTTGTTCTGTTAGATGCCAGGGCACCTTGCGGAGGGCTTGGACTACAAGGCTAATTAAACACATCTTTCCTCTTACGTATTTCTAGGGCTTATTCTGTGAAGCATTTTATAGTATGTCAACATAAAGTTTCTAAGTTTTATTTTTTATATTTTTTAATTTTTTATTTTTTTATGTGTACTGTCTTTTTTTATTTTTTATGAATGTACTGTCTACATGTAGGTTTGTGCACCCGTGTCATGCAATGCCACGGAGGTCAGAAGAGGGTGTAGGATTCCCCTGGAACTGGAGCGCTCCTGGAATTGGAGTTACAGATGGTTCTCAGCTGCCATGTGGGTGCTGGGGATCGAACCTGGGTCCTCTGCAAGAGCAGTCAGTGCTCTTAACCGCTAGGCCATCTCTCCGGCCCCCATATATATTATTTTAATACAAAATCCACGTGGCACTCTCTACATAGACTGGCAACGTGCCTGATCCTGAATGCACAGGGCACATGATTCGACTGATTTCGAATTATCCCAATGCAGACTCGTCCTCCTGTGCTACCCTTTAGAGTCAGTGATATGCATTTTATGAGTGAAGCCTGAAGCTTTCAGAACAATTGAGTTCCAGAGGATTCTGGGTTTGCAAAATAAGGTAAAACTAACCAGGACAGTCCATGGACTCTAATGCTGAGGGAGCAGAGTTAGACTAAACAGTATGATGGAGGCATGAAGAAAGATTCGAAAGCAGGTCTACATATTTCTGAAACAAGTTTCTGACCAGCCCATAATTCCTCATAGTTTTTTTTAATATTTAACTATATTTCAGCTGCAGGCTGGAAATGAATAACTGTGTTCACTGCCCATCCCCATCCCCTGCTCCCAGCCCTGAACTGCATCCCATTACAGCCCACAAGAGCCATTTGTCTTATTTTCTACAATAAGAGCACTTTCCATATCTCAAGTAAAAATAAATGTTCGATATTGTAACAATTTTCATTACCAATGGCTGATATTGCTTTGAAAAACATAAAGGAGACATGAGATTCCTACCAATTCAGTTAGATGGAACAATTTAGCAGCACACTTTAATATCTAACCTGGAAAAAAAATATAATCCCATCTTCTATTAACCACCTTTCATCTTGCAATGCCATCACTCTAAGAACAGTTCAGAATGTTATATTCTTTCTCAACCAGAAAAGAGCCCAATATGGCACAAAGATTAAAAATAATAGATGAAATTTGATATTTTTTTCTTTACTTACAGACTATTGAGTGCTAGGTCATTTTTCTCTCTGTGGGTGCTAGCAAATGACAGCAACTGATCAGTAGTCAGGCCAGGGGACTATATAAGCTAAGATTCAAACCAGGGAGGACAAGATTCCCCAACTTTAAAAGGAGTGCTCAACTAAATGTGAAGCAAGTTTTAAAATGAATACAATATAAATAGCTTTCAAAAGCAAGAGGCAAGTTGTCTACCAAGAGGACTGATTGTCGTGGAATTCAAGATTCATTTAGCAAGTTCCTTTTTTTTATTTTTTCTTTTTGGCATTTTTGAGACAGGGTTTCCCTGTAGCCCCAGCTGTCCTGGAACTTGCTCTGTAGACCAGGCTGGCCTTGAACTCACAAAGATCCGCCTGCCTCTGCCTCCTGAGTGCTAGGATTAAAGGCCTGCGCCACCATGACTGGCTGCAAGTTCCTTTTCTTATGGGGGGAGGGGATGACTGTTGACCAACAAATATATACTAAAGGGTAATTTCAGTTCTTTTTTTTTTTTTATGTGTATGAGTGTACTGTCTGCATGTAGGTTGGTGCACCCATGTCATGCAATGTCACAGAGGTCAGAAGAGGGTGTCGGATTCCCCTAGAACTGGAGTTAAAGATGGTTCTTAGCCGCCATGTGGGTGCTGGGAATTGAACCCAGGTCCTCTGCAAGAGCAGTTGGCACTCTTAACCACTGAGCCATCTCTCCAGCCAGAAAACGGTAATTTCAAATAAATAATGATAATTCTGACCTCAAGTCAGAGACTGGTGACATAGCAACTTACAGAGGAAAAGCCCTCCTGAAAGAGGTGGAAAATTTTTATCAGAAGAAGAGATGGAGAAATGACAGAAAGTTCAAAACCTGAAACGCTTGCCTTATTACAAATGAATGACTCTGATGCAGTTCAACTCTGGGGCTTTTCATTCAATCATCTGGCATGAGTCTGCCCGAGAGGGGAAAGGGCCTAGCCTAAGATGTGTGGTACATGCTGGAGCATGAATTGAGCTAATCCACAGGGAGTGACTGGGGTGGGTGTGGAGAATGCTATGTCATGCTCACATTATGGGTCTGTGGCCTCTAGAGGTGGCACATGCCTCGAACAGGTCTGAAGTTTCTTCCCTGCATTTTACGTACACAGTCTTTAATACCTGTAGAAATTAAGTAGACTGTAACTGTGTTTTAATGCCCTCAACCAGAGCAAGGGTAAGAAGCAAGAAAAAGAACCTTAGCTCCATCTGGGAGCAAAGATGGGTTCATTCATTCATTCATTCATTCACTTGTTTGCTTTCAAAACAAAACACCACCTCCTAGATGATGTTTACTTTGAATGAAACTTGAGAAAAAAACCAAATTTTGCTGAACATTTTCATCCAATAAGTTGGCTGTCATCCTGAACTACTTACCTTCAATAACTCGTTTTGTTCCTGAGTCACATTTTCCAACAGTTTCACATCTTGTAAAAGCTGACTTGTCCTCTGAAACACAGGCAGAGAGTTTGTTCCTGTCTGGGGTAACCTCAGTTCCACTTGATAAGACATGATCTCAGCACTGTTTTTTTTTTTTTTTTTGTTTATTTGTTGTTTATATTATATGCATATATATTATACTATCTATATTATATATATAAATACATATATGTATACATGTGTGTATATTTGTATGCAATATAAAAATATGTGTATATAAATGAAAAAAAATCACAAAGCAATCAGTAAGTTTAACTAGTAGAAACCAAAATATTTATCATTTAATCTTAGTCTTTAATGTGCAACTTCAATTTTTAAAGCATTTCCATCTTCAAATTGAAAAGTATTACTGAGATATGGTTGTTTAAGTTATTGAAAAAAGGTCTGGCCTCCACGGCATTGCATGACACGGGTGCACAGACTTGCATGCAGACAGTACATTCATACACATACAGAAATAAATAAATAATTAAAAAAAAAAAAAAGGTCTGGGGGCTGGAGAGATGGCTCAGCAGCTAAGAGCTGGTGGCTCTTACAGAGGACCTGAGTTCTGTTCTCAGCGCCCAAATGGCAGCTAACAACTGTTCCTAACTTCAGTTCCAGGAGATCTGACCCCTTCTTCTGATCTCTGTAGGCACTGCATGCATGTGACACACATATGTGCAGACAAAACATTTATACACATAAAATAAAAATAAATTAAAAAAATATCTGTGGAAAGACTAATTCACCAGTATTACCCCAGCATTTGGACAGTCCTGTCCTAACTCCTTCCCTTTGCTCAATGGATTTAGTTCTGTATACTGTCATTGGGCAGTATGCACATAAGGCTAGATTCTGGATCTTACTTTCGAGGCAGCTGCCTGTTTCTTTGTAGTAAGTCCTTAAAAGTTTACTGAATTGAACAGAAGTGTCTAGCCAAATTTCATGAGTCCCAGGAGTACAATTATGTTTTCTTTTAATAAGTCTAATCCATAACAATTAGAAAAGATTATTCACTTTACTGTGTACTTCATATATATGATCTCATTTAATCCCCAACATTCTGAGAGGAAGTATTCTAATCTTCATTGGATAGGTGAGGAAACTGGGCTCTCAGATGTATGAAGATCCAATTAAGTTTAGAATGCAAGAGGCAAGGGTAGGATTAGAACCCAGGCCTGCAGAGGCTGACCTAGGAAGGGAAGTATGTTTACTGAAACACACTAAGCTCAGCATCTGTTCTTAGCTCTTTGCAAATGGTTACTGGCCAAGCTAATGATCTCAACACCTATGCACAGAGATGAAAGAGAATCAAGGACCATCCAAAGTCACTCAACCAATAAGCAGTGCCAGGGGCCAGAAACCCATCACAGCCTCACATGGTGCTCAAGTCAAAAAATCTAATACTTCCTCAGGAGGCAGAACAGGTGGATCACTGTGAGTTCAAGGCCAGCCTGGTCTACATAGTGAATTCCAGGACAGCTGGGACTATAGGGAGATCTTATCTCAAAAATACAAAAGAAATCTAATACTTCCAAATCACACCCTATGATTATGTATTTTTAGAGAGACAGAGTATCAGGAGAAAATATTTTGAACAATGATCCACTCATACCTCCCCATGCTTAAGATGTTCTTCAGGTGAAAAGTCAATCATGTCTTTGGATAACAAGATAATTTTGATTCTTGCAACTTTTTTCTCCATAGATTTTACTTCGGATGCGATAGCAACCACATCCTAGAAGTTCAGAAACAAGAACACACTCATGGGCCACATTCGTGTATTAATAATCTGTAAAAAATAATTTGTTATTCTCTTCTCATAGTTCACCAAAGAATGTTGACCACTTACACCTCTTAAAAACTAAGTACCGGGCTGGAGAGATGGCCTAGCGGTTGGGAGCGCAGACCGCTCTTGCAGAGGACCCGGGTTCGATCCCCAGCACCCACATGGCAGCCGAGAACCGTCTGAAACTCCAATTCCAGGAGAACTCCAGTTCCAGGGGAGTCCGACACCCTCTTCTGACCTCCGCGGCGTTGCACGTCACGGGTGCACAGACTTGCATGCAGACAATACATTCATACACATACGGAAATAAATAAAATTAAAAAAAAAAACTAAGTACCACACAAACACAGTTGCATTGTTTTTAATAAAAATGTCATATACTAGAAAGCATCATGAATTAAAGATAATCAGAGAGAACATTTTCAGTTACTCATGAGAACAAAGGTTGATAGGTTTCCAAACCAACTGTGTAAATAAACTCTTTAAATTTATCTTTGGAATGTGTTTAAACACTTGAATGCAAGTGAGTCTGACATATTAGAAATTCTCATCACTTTAAGTAAAATGATAAATTCCTCTTTAGAAACACATAGAAGTTGGAAAACTGACATAATTTTCTTACCAACCTCCTAATAAGCCCCTGTGAAGTAGAATGCCACTGAATTACTTCATAACCTACTAGGATTAATCTGAACATTAGTTTACTTGTATAGTGGTTAATTCTAACAATGTCAATGTCTGTAAACAGGCCAAGAATCTTAAAGTAAAATGTTATTAAAAGAAGCAGAAATATGTGAATAAAACCTAGAAACTGAAGCACACACCCCTGTCTGAGAGTCCTCAGACTTCAATTGAGAGTTCAATGCAGAAACAACAGAGTAATGACATGATGCAGTTGATGGCACAGCAAGGCTGAAGGTTTCAAATTACAGCAGTTTGGAGCTACTCAATAATGAGAAAAAAAACCCAACTGGATGAGTCTGAACTAGTAGAGCACCAAGTACAGTAATAAATTATAGGAACATTTTTAAATTATAAAAAGTACAATTACATCGAAACATTTTCTCTGTCTACTATTTAATGCAGCTATGATGAGTCATTTCCATCAACCACAGAAGCAGAGGCAGGAAAGATGGCTCAGGGATGAAGAGCACTTGCAGCTCTGCAGAGGACCCAGGTCTTGTTCCCAGTACCCATACAGTGGATCACAACCATCTGGGATTCTAGTTCCCAGGGATCTGACAGCCTGTTTGGCCTCCATGGGTCCTAGGCACACACTGCTGCACTCATCTCCATGCAGGCAAACACTCATGCACGTAAAGCAAAAGTAAACAAATACAAAAAAAATGTAGAATCACATTACAACTTTGAAAAAGCTCCAGTAACCAAGAATTGACTCTAAGAATTATTATTCCCTAAAGTGAAATGAGTATCGTATAGTAAATGTCACTGAGAAAGAAAAGGTAATAATTAAGAACTGAAATTTACGGGCTGGAGAGATGGCCTAGTGGCTAAGAGAGCCGACTGCTCTTGCAGAGGACCCGGGTTCGATCCCCAGCACCCACATGGCAGCTGAGAACTGTCTGTAACTCCAATTCCAGGAGAACTCCAGTTCCAGGGGAACCCGACACCCTCTTCTGACCTCCGCGGCATTGCACGGCGCAGCATTGCACGGCACGGGTGCACAAACCTACGTGCAGACAGTACATTCATACACATAAAAAATAAATAAAAAAAATTTAAGAACTGAAATTTACTATGTGACTAATTATGTAAATATTTAAAAACAGTAAAATTACTTAACAGTCCATGGTCTGACATAGCACTCCCTCAAACATTTGCTATTGGTGAGTGAAGACTTGGGAACTTATCTTTTTAAATCCCCTTTCTCAATCAGAGCTGTTAAATCAACAAAATCTCTTTTTGACAAAGAGAACAGAGAGCTTGTCCACTGGACTTCTTCAGTCCCGAGCTACACCATTTCTGGGCTAAAAATGAGGATATAGATCTTGTTTCAGTTCTAGAGGTTTCAAAGCAAAGTAAAATACAATCCAAGAAGTAATGCCAGGGCTGGAGACATGGCTCAGTGGTTAAGAGCACTGGTTGCTCTTGCGGAGGATCAGGGATCCATTCCCAGCATCCACATGGTGGCTAACAACTATCCTAAGTCCAGTTCCAGGGGATCTGATTCTGTATTCCATGATCACTGCACAATAAGGATGCTCCTACATACACGCAAGCAATGTACTCATACATATAAAACAAAAATTATAAAGTATTTTTTCAAAAAAGAAACAGCATCAATGAAAAACATATCTGCTCAGTGTGTTTCCACAGGATTAGGGTATGATTTGTGGTATGCTTTGCAAAATGAAATGTAAACTGAAATAGGAAACCACCTTCCTGGTGCAGACTTACATCCGCCATTCGCTGGATATGTGGAAGGCTTTCCATTATTTGCTGCTGTAAAGCTGCTACTTGAGTGCTTAATTCTTGAATGGACAGGATTAAGTCATCCGTTTCAAAAATGACTGACAGATCTTCTAGATCCGTAAATATTGAATGTAGAAGATTGTGCTTTTGTTCAGAATCTTCCAGAGCCATCTAGACAGGGAAATAAGGAAGAGAGGGAGAAGCTGATGAAGTTCAAAGCCACGGATATTTTAATTTTGTCTCAACATTTTGAACTCCTGGGTAATTCCAATTTCAGAATGAAACCATCGCACACTCTGTTATCAAAGGGAGTGAGTGACGTCAGCGTCTGCTTCTCAGGGCTTGATACACAGGCTGAGTATCTTCAATTGAAATGCCTAGACCTAGAAGTAGTTTGGGTTTCAGGATTTTTTTTTTAAGGATTTAGAATATTTGCAAAAAAAAAAAGAAAAGAATTTAGAATACTTGCATATATAGAGAGATATCTGGGGAAAAGACAAGACCCAAGTTTAAGATTTTAATTTTAATTATATTATTAAAATATTTTCATTAAATTGTTAAAATTTAAATTATTTTTATTTGCATTGCCTACATGTATGTAAGTACACCAATGTCATGCAATGTCCACAGATGTTGGGAGAGGATGCCTGATCCCCTGGAACTGTAGTTACAGATGGTTATTAACTACCATGTGGATGCTAGGAACCAAACCTAGGTCCTCTACAAGAGCAGCCAGTGCTCTTAACTGTTGAGCCATCTCTCCAGCCCCAAGGCCCAAGTTTGAGTGTGAAATTCATTTTTATTTTCTGTATACCATATACACATAGCAAGAAGGCAATTTTATGGAGTATTTCTAATGCATTTGCATTCAACTATGGAATTTTCCAATTGTAGCATCATGTGGGTGCTAAAAAAAAAGTTTTAGATTTTGGAACATTCAACTTTTGGGTTAGGATGCTTAATTTACCTACAATGAAAAATCTATTTATTTGATTTTCATCCACATTACAAATTGGGGTCCTTCTAAAACACATTTGAATTTTCTGTGTGATAGAGGTGAGGACTATCTTTAGTTACTTCTAAGCCCTTTACCCCTTTCTTTCTTTACGTATTTGGGGTGAAGGGGTCAGACATCAAACTCAAGGCCTTGTGTACATGAGGCAATCACTCCATGACGGCAAAGTTAGGATTTTAAAGTATCTCAGCCGTGTATCAGAAATATTCAGCTTCAAATTATAATCTTTGGGTTATTCCATAAAAAATAAATAATAAGAGAAAGAATACGTGTACTGAGTACCAAGCCTGGAGACCCGCTCCATGCCAGGGACCCACACCATGGAGGAAAGTACCAGTTCTTATAAGCTGTCCTCTGACCTCTTCTCACACCCATGGTGCACATACCCACCCACATGCACACACATGCCTACCCACATACACACACATGCACACACATACACACACATGCACACACACCCAACCCACAAGCACACACATGCATGCAAAATAGATAAATAAAATGTAATTAAAAAAACCAACAACTTTGAGGACAGATAAGATGGCTCAGTGGGTAGAGGTGTGTGTTTCGGATCCTGACGACCTGAGTTCAGTCTCTGGAACCCACACTGCAGAAGGTGAGAACTGACTTCTGCAGGCTGCCCTCTGACCTTCACGCACAAGGGCATGCCCACACATAGAATAGAATAAATGAAAATGTAATAAAAATTTAATAAAAAACTTTGAAAAAATGATGGAGATGTATCTCATTTAGAAGAGTGCTTGCTTACCATGTATGAACCCTGGGTTTGAACCCCCAATACTGCATAAAACTGGGAATGGTAACCTGTATCTATAATCCTAGCACTTGGGAGGTAGAGCCAGGAGGATCAGAAGTCTAAGGTTATCTTCAGCTACATAGTAAGTTCCAAGCCTGGGCTTGTGAAACCTTGTCTCAAAACAAAACAACAACAAAATAACAAAACAAAAACAAAATATAGAATAATAACAATAAAACTTTGAAAAAGGATAAAGTTTTAAAACTGATGCTACATAAGTTCAAGCTTTACTATAAAGATATAGTAGTAGCCAGGAGTGGTGGCGCATGCCTTTAATCCTAGCACTCGGGAGGCAGAGGCAGGCAGATCTTTGTGAGTTCAAGGCCAGCCTGGTCTACAGAGTGAGTTCCAGGACAGCTGGGGCTACAGGGAGACCCTGTCTCAAAAAGACCAAAAAAAAAAATAAATAAATAAATAAATAAATAGTAGCCAAGACTGTCATAATGGAGAAAGAACAAACAGATCAACAGAATGTGAGGGCGAGCCCAGCAATAAACCCACAAAGTTAACTGTCACAAAGGTGTCAAAGTAATTCAATGGGGAAGAGACTGGAACAATCCTATATCCACAGGGAAAAAAAATTACCTTTGGTCCTTGACTCATAGCATGCATGACAATTAACAGCAAATGGATAGGAGAATACAATAAGAGTTAGCACTATTGAATTTCTAGATGATAACATTGGAGGAAACCTTTGTGACCTTGGTCAGGTAAAGATTTCTTAGACACAGCACATAAGAATAAACCATAAGAGAAAATACTAATTGGACTTCATCAAATGAATAATGGCCATCCTCTGAAAGACAGTGAAAAGAAAACGCAAAGGAAGAGGAGAGTGTAGCTCAGTGGCAGAGCACTTGCCCAGCATGCACAAGGCCCGGCTTGGGATTCCCCGTGGCACCAAAAAGGGAGTGTATAGATGATGAGGGCATAAGTAAATGCTCAAAATCATTACTCATTAGAGAAGTTAGAGAAATTCCACTACATGTCACAAGAATGGTAAAATTAAAAAGACTTACAATATCAACCACTCTTGAAAATATGGAGCAATTGGAATTCACATTGCAGGTTAGACTGAAAAATGGTGCAGCCATCTTGGAAAACAATTCAACAATTTTTTATTTACCTAAACACCCAAAAGTCAGCAATCCTATTGTGGTGGTGTGAATGAGAGTGTCCTCCACAGGCTCCAAGTATTCAGACATTTTGTCCCCAGTTGGTGGTGTTATGTGGGAGGTCTTAGAAGGTGTAGCCATGTTGGAGGAAGCTCATCACTGGGGTGGGGGTGGGGGCATTATAGAGTTCTTGCTGGCTCTCCATTCGCTCTCTGCTTCCTGTGCCTGCTTGGAGATGTGAAGCTCTGCTTCCTGCTCCTGTACCTCCTGCCGCCATGCCTCCCCTCCACGATGGACACTAATTCCTCTGGAACCATAAGCTCAAATAAATTCTTCTTTTTATAAGTTCCCTTGGTCATGGTGTTTCTATCACAGCAACAAAAAGTGACCAACCCATGTCCATGTCCGTTAAAATGATTCATGTCCATTAAAATGAAATGAGCTGGGTGTGGTGGTGCACAACTTTAGTTCCAGCAGGTAGAGCTCTGTGAGTTCAAGGCCAGCCTGGTCCACATAGTGAGTTCTAGGCCAGCAGGGGCTATAGGGAGACCCTGTCTCAAAAAAAGACCCCCCCCAAAAAAGATGAAATGAAGATCTATGTCTGTGTATAAATGCCCACAGAAGCCTGGCTCATGATGGCCTGTGGTAGTAGCATCTAAAATGCAACCCCACTTACTGGTAATCATGTTCACGGAATCAGCTCTCTTGAATGTAGGATGGATTTACTCATTACTTCTATTTAAAAAATATTTTTATTTTATGTGTAGGAGTGTTTTGCTTGCATGTAGGTAGGTGTACCCATGTCATGCAATGCCTGTGGAGGTCAGAAGAGGCGGTAAGATCCCTTGAAACTGGAGTTACAGATGGCTGTTAGCTGCCACGTGGGTGCTGGTAATCAAACCCCAGTCTTCTTCAAGAGCAGCCAGTGCTCTTAACCACTGAGCCATCTCTCCAGCTGCTATTCAATTACTTTTAATAAAATATGGCTGAACTGACAGCATGCTACTTCCAAGATTCTCCTTTCTGAGGCTGTTCATGGCATAAACCCAGGAGGCAGCCTTGTAGAGAGTCACTTGTATGTGCATGGATGTGGGAACCCCAAGCCCTGCCAGCCAC
Source organism: Rhizomys pruinosus (assembly GCA_009823505.1). Taxonomy (NCBI): domain Eukaryota; kingdom Metazoa; phylum Chordata; class Mammalia; order Rodentia; family Spalacidae; genus Rhizomys; species Rhizomys pruinosus. The sequence goes on from VZQC01002452.1 coordinate 2,267,244, forward strand.
TATGTGAGTAAGCACAGCAGTGCTTTCTCTCACCCTAATCCAGCCTTAACACAAGCCCTCAGCTTTGCTGATACCTTGACTATATTTTCATGAGACCTTCAGCCAGACATGCTCAGTCAAGCTGTGCCTAGATTCGAGACTTGCAGAAACTGCCAGATAATAAAAATTTGTCTGAAGCCTTCAACCTTCCATGTAACTTGTTATACAACAACAGCTCAAAATAGCTCACAATCAGAAGCAACCCAAGTACCTATTAATTGGTGGATACATAAACAAATTGACACCTTCCTTAACAGGAATGTTACTCAGCAATCAAAAGAAAGGGCTACTAATAAATGTAATAACCTGGATGAATCTCAGGAGCATTAAGCAAAGTGAAAGAAGTTAGACACAAAAGTCTTATACACTGTAAGGTTCCATTTATATGATGGTCTACAAAAGACAGAGTATAGTAACAGAAAGCAGTAAGGGAACCAGTACCTATACCTGGGACTGAGGGAAATGGTGCTGATCAGAAAGGGTCATGAGGAAATGCAGGTGATAAAAATATGTTGAGGGTGGTGGTTCCATGGCTGTGCCTTTAACAGCCAAGGAACTGTACTCTTAAATGGGCGTGTTTTACTACATGTAATTATACCTCAGTGAAGCTGAGTAAAAAGTAAGTTTATCATTTTTACGAAGGCAATGTACATCTTAAGGACTCTGACAACAGTGTTCCTGAAATGGCCTTCAGGATATACAACCTTATTTGAGTAGATATAATCCAGGTAGAAAAGTTACAGTGCCACTAAACAAAGTTGCATCTCGTTACTGTGGACATATCACACAAGCTAATGAGGGCTGTGACTAGCTCATCTTATTCATATTCCTGCCTGAACTCCAGAAGAGCGTCCTACACATATCCTGTACCCAAGGAAGGAGAACGCAGGGAGCCATCTGAGAACTTTGTGAGCCACAACCATCAACACCATCTAGTACAATGCTCTTGCCTCACAGATGGGGACAATTGAGTAGAATGTAGACACCAATTGACATATAAAGTCATGCTATAGGACAGAAAGACCCAGATGTTGGTCTCCAAACTCTTGTCTAGTGCCTGCCATTATTCCAAGTGTCCCTCTGCCTGTGGCCATTAGAGATACTTCCCAAATCAAGAATGTATTTCAAGTGAAAATAAGGAAAACTGCAGATGCTGTTTCTCAGTTAGCCCACCAATCATGGTGCAGATTCTCTAAGTTACAGAAATCCTGAGGCCATACCTGGAGAGTGCTGGCATGGTGGCTCAGAGTCCTTGAAGAGTCGTAGTGGGCAGGATTGGCCAGAAGATGACTGGTCTTTTCTATCCATGCCTCCGTACTCTTTAGAAGCTCACTACACTCCTCCATCTTGATTGTAGCCTATGAAAGAAATGGGACACAAGCCTGCTGTAGGTAGTCACTGGAAGGGACTGACCCCCCACCCCACCCCCACCCCCAGTGCTGAGTCAGATGCTGTTAACCAGTGAGCACCAGGTCTGGCCAGTCTCCTTCCTGGCTGAGGACACAGACCCACCTGCTCCAGGTAAAGACCTTCCAGCTTTTTAGACTGATCCCACCACAGGTGGAAAACGTTGAAGGAGTTCCACTTAGCACATCAACAGAGGTCTCCAAGCCTGCACTGCAACTATCCCAGCCCCCGTTCCTGCCTCATTCTAGGCACAGGGCTTGTACTTCCTCCTCTGTTTCAGGACCTGGCCCTATCAGATCCCGTTTCAGGATCCTGTCCTAGCTGGATCACACTTTAAACTCACCATACCCAGCCCCTTTTTAGAACAGGAGTAGAAAGGAGCCTTGTGTTCAATGGCAGCTTTCTCCTTGTCGGCTCCCTCCCCAGGCTCAGGAGACAGTGTGTCCTAGATGACCATTCCAGGTCTTCAGTTACCTAGGGAAATGCCACAAGTACCTGGACTCCCTCTGTGGTTCCACTCTGCACCATGGGGGGGTGGGGTATGGGGTGTGGGGGGGAGACAGGTGGATGCCACTAAACATCACCCTTTGTTTGGCTTTGTTGACACCCATCTTAGAAGCCATCGTAGAACTGCCACACTGTCAGGCAGCCATCATATGTTTTGGTCCCACCTTGTTGAGCTGCGAGGTTCTGGATTCTGCCCTCTGTGATACTTGTTGGTACCGCTGGAAAGGAACCATCAGCTTATCCATCCATTCTTGAGCCTGTCCTGGGTCCTGCTCAACAATATCCTGGACTTCAGAGTCCAGCTCATTCAGCTTGGAATGCCAGAGATCTAACTCATCCCACATTTTCTGAAAAGGAAATGGTAGGTCAGCCTGAGTGAAGTTGCCACAGGGTCATCACCAGGTCACCTCGGTACCTGCATTTGCAAAGCCACCAAGACAACAGCGTGGGTACAGTTGCTCATTTACACCCACAACCATTTGTCATCAGAACTGAGAAACACTTTCTGAGTTCTAACTGAAATCATGTTCATTTCAGGACAAGTAAGCTAATTGCGGGACAGAAAGATTTGGGCCTAACTAGGGACGACTGACAGCAAACCGGGTCGATATGGCCCTAACCTTTCAAAAGCAAGGAGGTCCACAGCCAAGTGAAAAAGGGTGATGTAATCGGGCTTTGGTGGTGCATGCCTCTCGTCTCAGCTCTCCGGAGACTGAAGCAGAGGAACTGCTTGAGATGAGGAATTTGAGACCAGCCTGGATGACCCAGGGAGAAAAGCAAACATCTCCAAAACCAAACACAAAAATAAAAGGGCTGCTTAGACATGTAGATGTATATATATATGTACACACACATATAAATTCATAGATGTATATATAAAAATCTAGAAAACCAGTGTAAGTGCAAAAAAAGTAGTATGAACAATACCAATTGCCAAAAATTAGCATAGTATCAGAAAGTTCCCCCCAAACATTAATAGTAAATGCTTTTGACTAAAGAAACCAATAGGCTAAATCCAGGTCTGAACTTATCTGGGTAGGAAATTTCAAAGATAAAATATTCAGTATCTGTTTATTAACATAACTTGGGAAATAAGAAAAGCTGACTTGTTAGGTTAGGTTCCTCTGCTTAAGAACCGAGGCAGTATCTAATAGAGTCATAGTTTGGTCTGTTTTTTAAAAACCTCCTGTTATATTTGAGCATGTCCTAAAATTGTAGATGGCAATAAGAATTCATAAACAAGGTGCTGGAGAGATGGCTCAGCAGTTAAAGAGCACTGACTGCTCTTGCAGAGCCCTGGAGACTGATTCTTGGCACCTACACAGTGGCTAACAACCAACCATCTGGAACTTCAGTTCAAGGAGATTAGATGCACTCTTCTGGCCTCCACAGGCATTGCAAGACACAAATATACTTACACACATGCAGGCAATACACTCATACACATAAAAATAAAATAAATAAAATTTAAAAAGAATTAATAAACAAAAGAATTCATAGGCAGGTATTTACCTAGAATTTGGAAGTACAATAATATGTTCACCTACAGTTTTATCAAAAGCTTTATTTCCTAAGCAATTTAACAAGGAAAATAAACTCGGACTCTTTTATTTTTTTTAATTTTTATTTATTTATTATTTTTCATGTGTATGAATGTACTGTCTGCATGCAGGTCTGTGCACCCGTGTCGTGCAATGCTGCAGAGGTCAGAAGAGGTTGTCGGATTCTCCTGGAGCTGGAGTTAAAGATGGTTCTTAGCCGCCATGTGGGTGCTGGGATCGAACCTGGGTCCTCTGCAAGAGCAGTTGGTGCTCTTAACTGCTAGGCCATCTCTCCAGCCCCAGGACTCTTTTATTTTTAAACCTTGGCAATCTAAAAAGAAACAGTTGACACCTCTCATATCTAAATGATTTTTGTTTTGGTCTTTCTGAGATGAGATCTTCCTGTCGCTTCAGCTGGCCTGGAACTCTCTATGTACACCAGGCTGGCTTGGAACTCACAGAGGTCTGCCTGCCTCTACCTCCCGAAATCTGGGATTAAAGGTGTGCTTCGGGGCAGGAGAGATAGCCTAGCAGTTAAGAGCACCGACTGCTCTTGCAGAGGACCCGGGTTCGATCCCCAGCACCCACATGGCAGCTAAGAACCATCTGTAATTCCAATTCCAGGAGAACTCCAGTTCCAGGGGAATCCGAGACCCTCTTCTGACCTCCGCGGCATTGCACGACACGGGTGCACAAACCTACAAGCAGACAATACATTCATACACATACAAAAAAAATAAAATAAAAAACACACCAGCGACTGACTTATTTATATCAGCCTTTCCATGCTAAGATCTTTACTGTCCCTCTATTTGTGGAATTTCTAGTTCACAGAGATCTAACAGGAGCTAGAAAAGGGCCTGCATGCAAAACCCCAAATTAACCTTTATTGTACTTGAACTTCTATTTGTCTATGGTGACTTCCCATCACTCATGCCCCTGTGGATCTGGTTTGTGGTATTTGTTTATGATTGACGGACTGACTGATTGATTGAGACAGGGTCTCAGCCCAGGCTGACCTTGAACTCATTATATAGTCAAAGATGGCCTTGCTCCTCTGCCTCTACCTCCCAAATGTCAGGAGTTCAGGTATATGCCACCATGCCCTGTTTTATGCTGTGATAGGGATTGAACCCAGAGCTTTGTGCATGGTAGGCAAACATTCTATAAACTGAGCAACATCGTTATCTCTAGTTTAAGGTCTTAGACTTCAGATCCATCCAACAAATGGATGTTGGGCTAAAAGAGTGATGTCTGGGATGCAGGTAAAGGGATGAGGAAGAAATAACCAATGCTGAAGCCAAGTTCAAGGAGCTTGTTACCTTTTGAATTTCTTGAGCTTCTTCAATGTTTTTGCTTTTCTGTTGTAGCATCTTTTCAATGTCCTGAAGTCCACTGTTAATTGTCTCTATTTTCTTACTCATAACACATGACGGTGAACTGTTCAAGACTTCACTGCTAATCTGTTACAAAGTAGAAAGGAACAGTTGGTTTACAGAGGGTTCCTGCTCTCTAGTCTTAAGCTAAGACAACAAAATCCATTCTCACTCTTTTGACATGTAAACAATTTTTAGGTCTGAAGGGGAAAAAATAAAAATAAAACCTCCACATCATACTGGTTAATGTATTAGTGATGGGAGATTACCAGACAGCTAATGGCAGCTATGTTTCCCAACCTTTTAAAATATAATCTATAGCGCACGCCTTTAATCCTAGCACTTGGGAGGCAGAGGCAGGCGGATCTTTGTGAGTTCAAGGCCAGCCTGGTCTACAGAGTGAGTTCCAGGACAGCTGGGGCTACAGGGAGACCCTGTCTCAAAAAGACAAAAAAAAGTATATATATAATCTATAAATTAATTAATATAAAAATAGATACAAAAATTATGCTATGTTGAGAGAAATTACTGAGTGGGTTATTTGAAACATATTCCATGTGCCTGAAATGTTAGAAAAGAATTCCTACAGGAGAAAACCCTGCTTCTATGACTTTTCCATTTCATAAGAAAATCTTCTACACAGATCTGTTTTCAGAAAGACCAACCTTATTCTCAAGCCACTTAAAAAACAAAATGTAATTTCCACCGTACTATATTCTTGGATGAAACAACCTCTTCAAAGCAACTACATCTTTTAGAGGGTTTAATTTTTCTCTGATTGCTTCTAGTGCACGTTTTTCTGGCAACCAGAAATCCAGCTCCTGAACAGGGTCATTTTTTAAATCTAAATGATTTTCTTAAGAAAATAATTTGTGCTAGAAAAGATAAAGAATGTTGAATGTATCATTTTGCCAAATGTAGGATTAGTTTGTGTTCTTGGTTTTTTTTAAATCAGTACCTTAAATAAGGCCAACCCAAGTAACCACTAAATATCTAAATAAGACTACAGACTTTAGCTGAGGGTAAAACTACCCCAGTGTGGATTAGGATGCAGAATCAGACCCTGAAACCCAGGCTAAACCAATGCTAAGGCCATACATCAATGTGACCCAAGAAGCACCCAGTCTCTAAACTCCATGGCAAGCTCCAACACAGAGGGCCATGATGGAGTCATGTCATGCTTTATTCATATATTTCATATATGAAATAAAGATTATTATTTTAAGATTTATCTTATGTGTATGAGTGTTTTGTTTACACAAATGTATGATCACCACATGTGTGGCTGGTGCCTGAAGTAGCCAGAAGGAGGCACTGAATACCCTAGAACCAGAGACACAGTTGGGAGCCACTGTATGGGTGCTGGGAATGGAACCCAGTCCTTTGCAAGGACAGCCAGTGCTCTTAACTGCCGAGCCATCTCTCTAGCCCAAGATTATTATTATTCTCTTTAAATATTTTATTTTTATTTTATGTGTATGAATATATTGCCTGCATGTGTGTAAGTACATTCATGTTGTGCAGTGTGGGTCGGAAGAGGGCATAGGATTCCTCTGGAACTGGAACTATGGATGGCCATTAGTGTCATGTGGGTGCTAGGAATCGAACTTGGGTCCTCTGTAAGAGCCACCTCTGCAGCCCTATTTTTTTTTTAATTTTTTAAAATTTTATTTATTTCTGTATGTGTATGAATGTACTGTCTGCATGCAGGTCTGTGCACCCGTGTCGTGCAATGCCGCAGAGGTCAGAAGAGGGTGTCGGATTCCCCTGGAACTGGAGTTCTCCTGGAATTGGAGTTTCAGATGGTTCTCGGCCGCCATGTGGGTTTTAAATCTCACAGCCCTATTATTATTTTTTTTAAATCTCACTTTAATACTGTATTCTTTTTTCTTGCTGGTCATATAACACATTACCAGACAAATCAAATTTCCTGACATTTTGGGTGGTGACACTCCTGGTAGAAAGTCATACCACCATTTAAATACATCAGGTGAGATCATGGGTTAGGGGTAAACAGCCATGAGTTTCACGTACTCTCTACATTCATGGCCTGGATACTTAAACTTCCATGAGATCCACCACAGAGCAAAAAATAAGTTCAATTTGTCACAAACATACAAATTCAGAATGGAAAATTTTACCATTAAGTTGTGAAAGACGCTTTTTTATTATTTTTATTATTTTGTAAGGATTTTCACATATTGTGAAAATAATGTTGAGTTTCTCTCAAAATATTTTTCATAGACTATTGAGATCACTGGTGTACAATCCCTGAGAAACTCCTAATAGGTTATCATGTGTCAAATAAAAAAGATCTGTTGTAACATCTATTAGATTATACGGGTATATATAGATTACAAGTACTAAGAAATCTGTCATAGCAGTTAATGACACAGCCTAACATTTGAGAGGGTTTTGTTTTTTGGGGGGGGCGGGGGTTGAGACAAGGTCCCACTCTGTAACCCAGTCTGGCCTCTAATTCATAGCAATCCAGCTGCCTCCACCTCAGGACTGCTGGGGTTACTGGCATGAGCCACTACACCCGATGTTAGGATCTGAGTGTGATTTCCATATGTGTGAACTTGCACTGAAAGTCTGTTTTTTAAAATCAAGTTATAGGTCTTCTAAGCTTAAAAAAATTCTCCTGTGTACCAAATCAAATTCTGTTCTGCTGGCTTGAGCTACCTAAAACAAAACAAAACAAAACAAAACACCGTTTTTGCTAACTGCCTTTGTCTCTAGCACAATGAAACATTCCCACCCTCTCATTAGATCTGGACTCTCATTAAAAATGGTTTCCCGAGGGGCTGGAGAGATAGCCTAGCAGTTAAGAGCACCGACGCTCTTGCAGAGGACCCGGGTTCGATCCCCAGCACCCACATGGCGGCTAAGAACCGTCTGTAACTCCAATTCCAGGAGAACTCCAGTTCCAGGGGAATCGGAAACCCTCTTCTGACCTCCGCGGCATTGCACGACACGGGTGCACAGACCTGCATGTAGACAATACATTCATACACATT
>VZQC01002452.1:2280324-2342567 GCA_009823505.1 Rhizomys pruinosus
CCAGGGGAATCCAACACTCTCTTCTGACCTCCAAGGCATTGCGTGACACGGGTGCACCAACCTACATGCAGACAATACACTCATACACATATGAAAAAAATTTTTTTTAATGCAAAACAGTACACATTTGAAAAAAAAAAAGGAAGGGGGCTGGGGAGATAGCCTAGTGGTTAAGAGCACCAACTGCTCTTGCAGAGGACCTGGGTTCGATCCCCAGCACCTACATGGCAGCTAAGAACCGTCTGTAACTCCAATTCTAGGAGAACTCCAGTTCCAGGGGAATCCGAGACCCTCTTCTGACCTCCGTGGCATTGCAAAACACGGGTACACTCATACACATACAAAAATAAATTTAAAAAAATTAAAAAGAAAAAGAAAATAAGAACCATATTTAAAAAGAAAGAAAAAAAAGGATATAGATATTCACACAGTAATATCACGATGGAAAAATATGCTTGCTTCCATAACAATTATTCATTTTTATTTTGCCATTTTTGGTGTTTTTGAGACAGGGTCTTCCTGTAGCCCCAGTTGGCCTGGAACTCACTCTGTAGACCAAGCTGACCTTGAACTCACAGAGATCCACCTGCCTCTGCTTCCTGAGTGCTAGGATTAAAAGCGTGTGCCACCATGCCCAGCTAATTATTCATTTTTCTAGCCCTCTTGTACCTACAGTGTTGAGTACATTCTGTAGTGTCATTTATCATTGTCTATCATTTAAAAATTTTTTCTAAAGTGAACGGAAATCATCAAGCACATTTCCTTAATATCTCCCCATGAATGTTACCTGAAGCATCGCTCTTCCATAGCCCTAATCTCTTCCAGTGCTGGGACAGCTTCCGCAGTCTCTGTGCCTTTGGGAACATTCTGGAGACTCCTTACGCGCTGAACGAGCAGGGCCAGCAGCAGCCTCTGCTTCTCCACGTTGTCCTCGTGTTGGCATGAGGAGTCCAGGAGCTCGGAGAGTTCCTCTGTGGTAGCGGTGTCTTTTGTTTTAGAAATTTCTGGGAGTTCCTCCTGAAGATTGTCTAAAATAATTGCCTCTCGTTCAATCTAATTCAATGAATAAAACAGAGAGAGAGAGATTGTTGAGCTTTTTGAGATCTGAAATATACTTTGGCAGCCACGTGTTTTGCATGCCCTCTCTTTGAAAGGTACCAAATGCCATATCCTGGTTCAAAGTTGTATTTGTTCTCTGTAGCTGGGAATGTTAACTAGTCCTCTTCTGTCAGACTACAGCTCCCAGCTACCATCCATATAGATGTGTGATTGAATTGAAGAACTGCTACTGCGGAAATGCTGAAGGAAATGCAATTGAATAAAATGATTTATTTTCCCTTCATACCGCTATTGGCTGGAGCAGCATTCACATGAGATACACACAAAGTAGCTGGAAACGCCCCGCCAAACTGCTTCCAACATAAGAGGCCGAGCTACTAATAGATGTGGAAAATTTTCTGTAAGTCTCTTTCATTTACTTCTAGTCCCTAAAACACACTGTCAAACTAAGCCCAGTAGATCCTCATGAACCTGACACCTTCTTAAGGGAAAGAAATCTGGATTACTGAACCACTGGTACATGAAAAACTCAGAAATATGTAACTTATTACAAAAACCTATCCAGGGGCTGGAGAGATAGCCTAGTGGTTAAGAGCACCGACTGCTCTTGCAGAAGACCCAGGTTCGATCCCCGGCACCCACATGGCGGCTAAGAACCGTCTGTAACTCCAATTCCAGAACTCCAGTTCCAGGGGAATCCGAGACCCTCTTCTGACCTCTGCGGCATTGCATGACACGGGTGCACAAACCTACATGCAGAGAGCATGTTCATACACATACAAAAATAAAAAAATTAAAAAAACCTATCCAGAAATTGGAAATTCCACTAGACCTGAACTCAGAACAAATAGGTGGAAAACAATCTCAAAGTCCCCTGAATCTGATGGTTCTAAGCCTCTCCTCAATCCCGGCACCCAGCACTTTAGCTGTACAGCTCACTCATCCCATTCTGCCCTCTGACTCTGTCCAGCCATTCATCTTGCCATTACAGAACACCACACTAGTCAACTGCACCTACAGTATCATGCTAATTGAAACAGTGAGCAAGACCCTGGATGGACCAGAGGGCGAGAAATAAAACCTATGAAAATTCAGAAGTGCCAGCATCAACTTTATAAATACCTAAGGTTCCCAAAGTCTAAAAAATTCTTCCTCACTAATAAATGTGAAGCTGGTCAATCTTTTTTTTTGGGGGGGGGTCTTTTTAAGACAGGGTCCCCCTGTAGCCAACTGTCCTGGAACTCCCTATGTAGACCAGGCTGGCCTTGAACTCACAGAGATCTGCCTGCCTCTGCCTCCCAAGTGCTGGTATTAAAGGCCTGCACCACCACTCCCTGCTAAACTGGTCAGTATTTTAATGGCTAATGAAGAGTGAGAAGTGAAGAGGGAGAACAATTTTTACTATGACTATAATTTTACCAAAAGCCAGGCAATTGTTCAGTCTGTGACAGGATAAACAAATAGCAACCCACCCACCAAACAGACCCTACTCAGGAATAAAGAAGGAACACAAGGGCCTCCCAAGACATTTTAGTGATGATGGAAGCTCTGTTCATAGAGTATTTACCTAGCATTTACAAAACCCAAGATTTAGGCCAGGTGTGGTGGCAGACACCTTTAATCCCAGCACTCAGGAGGCAGAGGCAGGCAGATCTCTGTGAGTTCAAAGCCAGCTTGGTCTATAGAGTGAATTCCAGGCCAGCTGGGGCTACAGAGAGACCCTATCTCAAAAAGGCAAAACAAAACAAGATTTTTTTATATCTGTAACCCCAACATTTGAGTGGTAGAGGAAGAAAGATTCAAAGTTCAAAGCCATCCTCAACTTTATAGCAAGTTTGGGGCTAACCTGAGCTATACAAGACTCTGTCCCCCCAAAAATACATTTGTTAGTTAATTTTTGTCTTACTGTTTGAGTAATTATAAGCAATTAAATAAAGTTTGAATTAATAAGATACAATTACAAATGCACATAAATCAATAGTGTGATAAAATAGTGAAAGCTTAGAATTACCTTAGATTTGTATTTAACAAGTATTTTCTAAGTGCCCATGAGGAATAGGGTTATGGCTGGTTACAATAGTGAGGAAGACCCCAGGCATAGCTCATAGAGGCTTACTCAATCACTAGTTGAGACGCTTGGGCCACTACTGAGCCAATCAATGCTTTGGTTTCCTCAATATATCAAATGGTAATGATAGCTCCTGCTCGAGGCCAAGGCAAGGATCAGGAGCACATGTGTGAACGCCCTTCTCAGCACAGTGTAGAGGCTCAGGGCGTGCCACGGCAGGAATGACAGCGAGCCGCCCGGACACAAGGACAGTTGTTAGAGTTTCTTAGAGTTGGAAGATTCAAGAGGTTTTTCACTAATCAAGTCCATCAGCACCACTGAAATGATATTCATCTTCAAGAATATCAAGTTCTCTGCAGGTTAACAGGATAGCATTAAAGACAGTGACCTTCCTCCAACTAACTACTGACCTGACTCATTATACTTCTGTCTTCGGTAAATTTAGTAAAAATTTTGAAATGAATAAGAGAGAATTTCCATCTAATGTTCTGATTTGCACCTCATTTATCTCTGGCCCTTTAGTGAATACTCTAATTTCAGATTATTTTTATTTTTTTGTCTTAATACATGCGATGTCTAAGTCCTAAGTCATGACTAAATTAATATATGTGATTGATGTATGCTATGGAGGTCTTCTCGAGACAGTGATCAGAAAGTTCTTCATATTACATATTTTTAGGCTCACACTTAACAAATCCTAGCTAATTCCCATAGTTAACAATTGCAGTTAATTTCCAGTCTAGTTAGTTATTATCTAGATTATCCAACTCTAACCTTTAGTATAATGAATGCAAAGACAGTTATTTATTAATTTATTTTTGGTCTTTTTGAGACAGGGTCTTTTTGCAGCCCTAGCTGTCCCAGAACTCGCTCTGTAGATCAGGCTGGCCTTGAACTCACAAAGATCCACCTGCCTCTGCCTCCCAAGTGCTGGGATGAAAGGCGTGTGCCACCACACCGGCCAGAGACAGTTATTTTTGAGAAGGATTGACTTATCTTCACAATAAAAATTTTTTCTTTAATAGAAGTTTAGCACTTGGGAGGCAGAGGCAGGTGGATCTCTGTGAGTTCAAGGCCAGCCTGGTCTACAGAGCGAGTTCCAGGACAGCCGGATCTACAGAGAGACCCTATCTCAAAAAGACAAAAAAAAAAGATTATATGTAATTAATTCTTCATACTTTTGAGTTGTTTATATTATAGTATTACATGTATCTATGTTAAAACTTGAAAAACACCACAATAAAGATTTTAAAGCTTGAACCATCAAATATTCCATCTTTTGATAAGAACTATCTGAGGGCTAATGAGATGACTCAGTGGATAAGGTGCTTGCTGTGTAGGCATGGAGAATTGAATTTGAACCCCAGAACCCAAGAAAACATGGAAGGAGAGAACAGACTTCAGAAAGAATTTCACGATACTTAAAAAAGTGCCACTATTAGGAAAGAGGCTGGCTAATTTCTCAGAGGCTGTTTGAACCTATACAGTCATTCGTGTTTAAGGCATACTTGATGCACACAATGAAAGAACACTGTGAGGCAACGACAGGCCCTCACTAGGAAGCTGTAGGGTTTGCCTGCTGAAAGGAAGGACTCACCTCTTCACTGAGGAACTTCCATGCCCCCTTCAGCTCATGGCTCCACAGCTCCCACTCCCGGGCAACTTCCAGCAAACTCAGCCACTTTTCCCACAGAGCTGCAGTGACTCTGAGCACACATGTCCCATCATTTTCTGTACACTTGCGTCTCAGGTGTCTGAGGACCTGTCGGAGTTTCACCAAATCTTCTTTGGTTGAAAGGAGATTTGACACAAAGACCTTGAGAAAGCAAAGAATAGGAAGAACAAACTATTATCTTTAATGGAACATAACTGTCTTAAAGCTGGGACAGTTAACAATTTTAATCTTCAGATATCACAGGCTTTACCTCTTATCTCTTTGGAAGTCACTCTGGGCTAGGCAGAGAATAATCTATATATTGTATTCTGCATGAATTTCAGACTGAAGGAACAAATGATAATCCCCAAACAAAATTTTCAATCAAGAATATTATCTCAAAGGCAAGTGTTATTTATGACCAGTTAGTTCATGTGCACAGTGTTTGGTATATAAACTATCAACACAACTTTTAGATGATGATGATGATTATTATTATTATTATTTTATGTCTAAGAGTTGATTGCCTACATGTACATAAGTGCACCCATGTTGTGCAATGTTCAAAGAGGTCAAAAGAAGGCATCAAATTCTCCTGGAACTTGAGTTATGGACAGTGTTAACTACCATGTGGGTGCTATAAATTAAACCCAGGCCCTCTACAAGAATAGCCAGTGCTCTTAACCATTGCACCATCTCTCTAGCCCCTAAATTTTAGGAGTTTGTCCGGTTTCTTTTAGTTTTGGTGGACAAATATTCTAATCTAAACCCTAATAACGATCCAGATGTGGTGGTACACACCTAGAATTCCAGCACTCAGGATGCAGAATGACTGAACGTTCAAGATCAATCTATGCTACATGACAAAAATAAGTATGTAACTAAAAACCCAAATCATATAACATAACACCATGGATTTAATAGATGAAGATAAGCAAATACTAAAATTGTTTCATGAGCTGGGTTGTACACCTATGACACTCAGGGTCAGGGAAGGATAGAGTTAGGAGGATCAGGAATTCAAGGCCATTCTTAGCAAGTTTGAGGCCAGCTTGGGATACAAAAGATCCAGTCTCAAAGAAATAAATAAGCCAATAAATAAGCCAATAAATAAATCAATTAGTAATTGCATAGAAAATGATTAAAACTTGACAGATGCACTAACTGTCCAGTGGACAGGGCTCTGTCGTTGATCCAAAAGCATCCCTCCAAACACCAGAAACGGGAACGAAATCATCAGGGCAGGAGGCTACAGGGGAGGGGAGGGGAGGGGAGGGGAGGGGAGAGCTTGCAGCGCAACTGCTTGGTTTCAGGCTGGAGGACTTGTCTGGGTGTTTGAGGACTTCAGTGGGCTGTGCCAGATCCCCATTCTCTGTCACCCTTACCTGCTTGTTTCAATGAATTTTATGCAGACTTTCCAGAGACTGATAAATGTTACCTTGCTCTGTTCCAAGCGTTCTAAAGCTTCTTTGTAACACTGTGGCCGTGCAGACATGGACTGTTCCAGAACTGTCTCCATTTCCCCCAGTTGAGTGCAAATTTCCCCTTTAATTTTTCTAAAACATTTGTAATTCTCCAGACACCTGAAGAAGCAATTAGGGGGAAAAATGGCATTAGCTTTTATTTTTCACAAAATATTCTGAACTTTCTAGAATGAATGGTCTATGATCTATTCTCAGTTCTTTAAAAAGACATGGTTTTGTTTGTTTGGGATTTTTGGCTATGTAAGGCATCCCAACATTTTTAATTACTCATACTCAAAGGCACCTGGCTTTAAATGCAAACTCAAACAGGCAGATAGAGCTACCCTCAAAACACCTAAATTGGAGACTTTGAAAGTGAGAGAGACAGAGAGAGACAGAGAGAGATACAGAGAGAGACAGAAAGATACAGAAAGAGACATACCGAAAGATATCTCTTTAGTGAAGAAGAAACTGCATTCTTGTGCTCTGTTAGTGTATGTGTGTGTGTGAGAGAGAGAGAAAAAAAGAGAGAGAGAGAGCATGTGGAGGCCACAAGTGAACATTCAGTGGCTTCCTCAATCATTTTCCACCTTACTCCCTTGAGACAGGGACTCTCACGGAACCTAAAACTAGGCTGGTCCCAGAAATGCACCTAGCTGTGCCTTCCACAGTGCTGGATTCGGGCACATGCATGGCCACACCAATTTTTTACTAAGGTGCTGGAGCTCAGGTCGTCATATTTGCATGGCAAACACTCCTACCTGCTGAAGCATCTCAGCCATCCCTTATGTTTTAATATTAAGTGTTGGCAAGAAGAGGGGACAGCTGGCATATTTGTATGCAGCTGGTTTACCTGGAAATTGGTCAAACCATTTAGCACTAAAAATATATGCATTGCATACCCTTGACCTGGACTATCCCACACTTATATACCTAAGTGAGCTCTTGCACTTCAAAATGTACCTAGTAGTGCTACTGTTGAATGCAAAATCCCAGAAACAATCCAATATCCATCAAGAGCTAGGTATGAATGTTACCCCTGACAAGAATGTGAATGAACCTTAGGGTCACAATGATGCGCTTGAAAATAAATGAAGTGATATAATAAAGGAAAGAAAATAATAAAAACAGGACACACAAACAGTAAAAATGCAATAAAAAGCAAGAAAATGATAAACAAAAGTCTTGGGATAATGGTTATTTCTGAGGGGAGAGGCACTGAAAGAATTCAACTTCAGTTGGTCTATCTTTGACACTTTGGTTATAAAGATGTTTGCTTTATCATCACTCTTGATGCAAGCTACACACTTTTATAAACAATATTGTATGTACCAAATATTAAACAAGACAAAATTAAAATATATTTACCTTGATTTTCTTTTAAAAAATTATTTTATTTTTACTTATGTGTATGTATGTGTGTGTGTGTGTGTATGTGTGTTTGTCTGTCTGCCTTCCCTGTGTGTGCAGGTGGCCTTGGGGGCCAGAAAAGGTCTTTGAACCCACTCGAGCTAGAGCCACAGGCATCGGTGAGCCACCCTACATGGGTGCCTGGAACCAAACGTGGGTCCTCTGGAGGAGGGACAAGCTATCCTGATGATTTTTTTCCTTACTTTCTCATTGTCCAAATGCTGACTCAAATGCATATATTAATTACAAAGAACAGAAATGCATATTTTAAATCTTTAAAACACTACCTTTAGAAGATAGGCAACCAAAAAAAAAAAAGGCGGGTATGGTGGTGCATGACTTTAATCTTAGCACTTGGGAAGCAGAGGCAGGCAGATCTCTGTGAGTTCAAGTCCAACCTGGTCTACAAAGTGAGTTCCAGGACAGGTGGGGTTACAGACAAAGAAAAAAAAAAAAAAAAAAAAAAAAAAAAAAGGAAGGAGGAGGAGGAGGAGGACAACCTACCTTTCTACTTCTGCTTCCTCAGCTGTGACTGCTGCCTTCAAGGCTGAGTTCTTAGCAGCCAGTTCTTGAAAAGTACTCTCAAGTTGTACTTTGGTCTCAGGCCGAGAGATAGCTTCCAGCTTCTCAGTGAGGTCCTGGATGTCTCCTACTGAGGACTGCAGTTCTTCTTGCCTATAGTGAAGCAGCTCCAACGATTCTTCTGGATTGTAAAGGTCTACTCGGTTTGATGCAAGGATGGCTTCCAGGGACCTGATGATCTGTACCGCCCTGGCAACTGCCTCATTATAGTGATTTATATTTTCATATGCGTCATTCAGGACATCCTAGGGAAAAGGAGATGAAATGTAGACAAAATTGCCAAACTGTTGGGATTTTTTTTGTCATTCACAATTTTTTTTGTGGTAACATAATGACTCTGAATCTCATAAGAGCTGGCCTCTTACATTTATAGGTAACAATATTATATTAAAACTGAAAAATGAGTAGCTTTAGCTGGGCATGGAGGTGCATGCCTTAATCCCAGCACTTGGGAGGCAGAGGCAAGTAGATCTCTATGAGATCTCTATGAGATGGAGGTCAGCCTGATCTGTGTACTGAGTTCCAGGCCAGCTGGGGCTAGAGGGAGACTCAATCTCTAGATAGATGATAGATAGATAGATAGATAGATAGATAGATAGATAGATAGATAGATATAGATAGGTAGATAGATAAGATAGATGAGATAGATGAGATAGATAAAATAGATTAGATTAGATTAGATTAGATTAGATTAGATTAGATTAGATTAGATTAGATTAGATAGATAGACAGACAGACAGACAGACTATAGAGGGGTGGCCCAGTGGTTAAGAGCATTGGCTGTTCTTGCAGAAGACCTGGGATTGAATCCCAGCACCCACATGGCAGCTAACTGCTGTAACTCCAGTTCCAGGGGATCTGATGCCCTCTCCTGTCCTCCTCAGGCATTGCATGACATGGGTGCACTTACATACAGGCATGCAATACACACATACAAATAAAATAAAAATAAAAACTTTGTATAAAGAAAAATTTTCCATATTTTCTTAACATACAGTTTAGTTTCAGACATCATAATTGTGGTATATATGAGATGTATATATAAGCATATTTTGGAGCAATACAAATTGGAGGAAACAACAACAACAACAACAAAAGGACTGGGTCAAAGAACTGACTGAAACAGTAAACTTCTGCCCCAAACGGTAAACCTCTACAGAGAAAAACTTTCAAAAGACTGAGAAAAAGATACAAGATATGTATGGCAGAATGCATGAACTCAGGTGGGGTGGGGGGCATGGAAAGGGGATGAGTCTAAATTTGATGGAGAAATGTTGTATGAAATGCACAGGACTTCAATAAAAATATTTTTTTTAAACATATCTTTATTTTATATGTATGAGTATTTACCTCTAAGTATGTATATATGGATGTATGCATGTGTACCACATGCATTCCTAATGTCTGAAGAGATCAGATTTCCTAGAACTGGAGTTAGAGACAGTTGTTAAGCCACCACTTGGGTGCTGTGAACTGAGCCTGGCTTCTCTGCAAGAACGGTAAATGCTCTTCACTGCTGATACATCTCTCCAGCTCCTATTTCCATATTTTCTAAGAAATATAATTTTAATTTACAATAATATCCCAATAATCTTGTCTAATGACAAATTTGTGTGTGTGTATACTCTAGAATTCTTGTACCAGACTATGAATTAAACAAAGCAATGTATATTATGTACTTAATCTTAATATCTATGAACAAATGAAAACAGCCAAAAAGCCAGATCTCTCATGTTTTACATGAATATAAGCTTTGTCACTTATCAGTTCAGGTACATCATTGGATGTTCCCAGACTTCAGTCTTGTCATTAAAATAACAAGTAAATTAAAAATTTTTTTTAATTTTTGTATGTGTATGAATGTACTGTCTGCATGTAGGTTTGTGTACCCATGTCGTGCAATGCCGTGGAGGTCAGAAGAGGGTCTCGGATTCCCCTGAACTGGAGTTCTCCTGGAACTGGAATTACAGACGGTTCTTAGTCGCCATGTGGGTGCTGGGGATCGAACCCCAGTCCTCTGCAAGAGCAGTCGGTGCTCTTAACCGCTAGGCTATCTCTCCAGCCCTTTTTCGGTATTTTCAAGACAGGGTCTCTCTTTAAGTCCCAGCTGGCCTGGAGCTCACTCTGTAGATCAGGTGGCGTGCGCCACCACGCCCGACTTCAACATTTCTTACAAAGTAAGCAGTGTACTAGGATTCACCATATATATCACTTCACATTTCTGTAGCATTTACATCTATCAAAATAGTCTGAATATATTATACAGTACTAACTCTTGGAGTTTAGGAAGTGATTTTCCCCATTCTACAGATTGAAGGTGATATGTCTGACAAGTGTAAGGCATCACCCTTGATGCCCTGTGATGATGTCTGAGATCCCCACCCTGCCATCAGAGGGACAAGGGAGTGTGCAGGAGCCATTCTGCAACAGAACCTAGCAAATGATCACAGCTACTCAGCTTTACTGTTGTAGCAAGAACCATCCATAGTAGGCACCACATAAATAACTGGCGTGGCTCTGGCCCAATAAAACTTTATAAACTGGACACTATGGGCAGGTTTAGCCCATGGGTCTTAAATTTGAGGATGCCTGCTTTAGACTTAGACAAATTTCTTTTTGTTTAAATTTTATTTATTTTTCTATGTGTATGAATGTACCGTCTGCATGTAGGTAGGTGCACCCATGTCATGCAATGCCTCAGAGGTCAGAAGAGGGTGTCAGATTCCCCTGGAACTAGAGTTAAAAAATGGTTTTCAGCTGCCATGTGGGTGCTAGGGATCAAACCCAGGTCCTCTGCAAGAGCAGTCGGCCTCTTAACCGCTAGGCCATCTCTCCAGCCCCGATTTACACAAATTTCAATCTGAATCCTGGTTCTACCACTGCCATCAGACCCTGAGAAAGAGCTTCATGTTTCTGAGATTCAATATCCTCATTTTAATTTAATTTTTTTCAGTGCTGGGAATTGAACCTGTGATGTTATACATGCATTCTATCAATGAGCTATACTCTTAGACCTCAAATTTCCATTAAACATGGTTAAGCAAAGCATAACTCCCATGTCTCCCCTGCCATACCTAAAGTTGTCGTGAAGATTAAACAGAATGTTCAGTGCTGTCCCTAGCAAGCTGTAAATTCTAAATATTAGTTATCACTTGACAACCTTCCTTCTTTTTTTAAAATTTTATTTATTTATTTATTTATTTATTTATTTATTTATTTATTTATATGAATGTACTGTCTGCATGTAGGTTTGTGTACCCGTGTCAAAATGCCACAGAGGTCAAAAGAGGGTCTCAGAGTCTCCTGGAACTGGAGTTCTCTTGGAATTGGAGTTACAGACGGTTCTCAGCTGCTTTGTGGGTGCTGGGAATCGAACCCGGGTCCTCTGCAAGAGCAGTCGGTGCTTTTAACCACTAGGCCATCTCTCCAGCCCTGACAACCTTCCTTCTATACCACACTTCTACCGTATCTTACTATCACTAAAGACAAAAAGAAGTTGTTCTGAATTCAGAAGCGGTTTTGAGGGTAACAAAGATGTCAGCTTTATCTATATCCAAATTTATAAGATGCTGAACTGTGATACAGATCATGTCAGCATGATAAAGTGACTCACTGCAGAGAAGTCTCCTGTAGATCCTGTAACTTCTTTAGAAATTATATGAAACTAGAGCAAAACAGCCAATTAAAATAGATGGATTAAATGCCCAACTTAAAACACAACTTACTGTGCGTAAATCAATGCTTTTGCTAAGCTGCATCTGAAGATCTACGATGTCATGCAATTTTGTCTCCACACCGCTAGTTTCAGAGTCTTCTCCTTGCTCCTTGGTAACCACTACAGCTTCAACACTATACACTTCTGCCTGAATTTGCTCCCTAAATGCTTCACAAGTATCCTTCTCATTCTGAATATCTTTAACTTCCAAACTTATACTTAAAGGCTGCTGTAAATGAGATTTTATTTGATTTAAAACATGTAGGGAATTTTCCAGTTTATCTTGAAAATCCTTTTCACTCATTTCTTTCAGCTGCAATTCTAGTATCATGTTTTGAAGACCCTCATAGAGTTTATCATTTCCTTCTGCATTTAGTTTTAGCTGTGACATTTCTTTCTCTTTGAATGCATCATCAAAAGCCTCATTTTTACTTAATTTCTCCATTATCTCATCATATAAGCCTTTGGCTTTTTCAATTTTCTGATTCAAAACGTGTGCATTGAGCAGAGCGCTTTCTGGTGAAATATGAGGGACTTTCAGTAGTAATTCCGCCTGTTTATTAATTTGCAGGTCCACAGCCCTCATCTTATTTAGCGATGCTTGGTAGCTGTCATGTTCTGTCGTGATTGTGTCCAACTGCTTAATTTTTTCTTCCAGTTCCCTTTCTTTTTCAGATACTTGGGTTTGTAACTGTTCAAGTTGTGAACCATCCCAGTTGAGCCCCATACACTCAAACACTTCTTTAAGTTTCAACATTTGCAAGATGCTGTCTCGAACAGCAGCAAGCTTGTCTCGAAGATTGTGGAGCTCCTGTTCAGCATCCTGACTTAGCTTCTGATTAAGCAGGAGTGAGCACTGCTCCTGCTGGATGCTGTCAGCTTCTTTCTGAAGCACAGACATTTTGTCATAGAAGTCTCTATAAGAATTTATTTTGTGTTCCAGTTCATTCCAGTTATTCTGAATTAATCTTTGTGCTCTGTTGGTCCTTGTCTTGAGATTTTTTAACTGATCATCCAGAAATAATCTCTCAAACACATTTGCATCCTTGTAGGCATCTGTTAGTTCCTGAAGATATGCTGAGATTAGGCTCTCAATGCCTTGCAGTTCCTGCTGGGAAGCCTTCAAGGTGACCTCGTGATGCTTCAACTCGGCTTCTGTAGAGGCCTTCTGACTTGGAACTGTCAGCACTTCGCTTTGGTCGAGCATAAGCTGAGCCTTCCCTATTAGTTCAAAAAATTTGTTCCTTTCTTCCAACTTCAATTCTAGTTGTTGTGACCTCTGAGCTGATTTTAAAACTAGCTTTTGATATTGATCCTGTAAGCCCTCCAGGAGGGTATGTAAATCCTGCCTCTCATGGGCCGAAAGGCCAGGAGTGATTCCTCCAACCTCCTCCACCAGGGACTCCACGGCCTGCTGCTTACCCAGAATGCTATCATGCATCACTTTGCACTTTCTGATCTGTGAAAGGATGTCATCAGGGAGAAGGGCAATGGGGGGGATGTGCTGAGCCAACATGGTCTTGACCCATAAGAGCGTCTCCTTGATCTTACTCTTTAAGTCACACTTCTGAATCTGATGTTCTGCCTCAAAGTTTAATGGCTCCAGGGCTTCTAGCTGCTTCTTCGAATTATTTATTGCATCTTCCAAAATCTTCTTTTCATTTTCTCCCCAAAGTCTCCTCATCTGAAGCTCAGCTTGCCCCTTTAAAACAGAAAATCCAAGCTTGATCGCCTGGAGCTCTGCAGCCAAGGCAACAATGCAAGGCTTCCTCTCCTGTTGCTCTTGAGAGTCCAGACATAGCCGTAGATGCTGTTGCTGCTGCTGCAGAGAAAGCTCAGCGTCCTGGATCTTCTTCAGGAGGAAGGAGAGTTCATCCTGTCCTATCACCTGCTGAGAGTACTTCCTGTGAACCAGCTGCCATGCTTGTTCCCAACTAAGGCCAAGTTGCTTCATTTGGCTTTCTAACAGCTTCTGATCCATGGCCGTGAGGTGGCTTGATAAAGTCTCCCATTCCATTTGGAGCTTGCTTAAAGAGCCTATTTCTTTTTCTATGGATCCCAGGAACTTTTTGATTTTGTCCAGATAGGCTGCATTGTCAAGTTGTCCTCTAGAAAAAGAATAAAAACAAAACAAAAAAAAGGGAAGAGATGAGTGTGAAGTTAAAGTCTTTCTCCCAAGCAATGTCTAAGACTGAGAAATTACCACACTATCCAATACCCTTGTTACTACCTTTCCAACATATGGAATATAAATATATAAAAACTGTAAAATACGCCAGGCATGGTGGCACAGGCCTTTAATCCCAGCATTCAGGAGGCAGAGGCAAGCAGATCTCTATGAGTTCAAGACCAGCCTGGTCTATATAGTGAGCTCTAGGCCAGCTGGGACTAAAGGGAGACCCTGCCTCAAAAAGACATATATATATGTATGTATAAAATATGCATGCTGGACATGATGGTGTATGCCTGTAATCCCAGCCCTAGGGAGGCAGGTGGATCTCTGTGAGATCAAGGCCACCCTGGTCCACATCATGACTTCCAGGTGAGCTGGGATTAGAGAAACCCTGTAAAAAAAAAAAAAAAAAAACCCAAACAGAACAAATAAACAAGAAACCCCCCAAAACAAATAAAAAATAAAATACACAAATCCCATTTAGATATAAACATAAATCAAAGCTTTATGATATATATTTACATATTAAGATTATATCTATCATTTATCATTTTCAAAGAAAAAGGGAATGTATGCACGTATTTACATTTTTAAATTTATTATTGTGCATCTGTGTATATGGGGGGAGCAGTACATGTGTCACAGAATGGACGTAGAGGGCAGAGGACAACTTGGAACTGGCTCTCTCCTTTCATCTTTATGAGGCTCCTGGGAACCTACTGAAAGCCATCTCGCTGGCCCCTGAAATGAATATATTTTTTTCAATATTTTATTGATTAATATTTTGTTTTATTTGTTTTACTTCATGCATATGAGTATTGCCTGCATGTGTGTAAACGCATCTGTCTTGTACAGTGCCCACAGAGGTGAGAACAGGGCATCAGAGTTTCAGATGGTTGTTAGCTGCCATGTGTGTGCTGGGAACTAAACCCAAGTCCTCTGTAAGAGCAGCCAGTGCTCTTAATCACTAAGTCATCTCTCCAACCCCAAGAATGCATGTATTTTAAAAGAAACAATTAAATACATATTCAATATGTACTAATTTAAACCAATTATACTAATTCTAGACAACAATGTTTCTCCCCATGCTATAGTTTAATTCTTATTAAGAGTATTGAACTTCACAGAATATACATATATATTACATTTACTGTGATGTTTTAATAAGTTAATGTGTAAAAATCTGGTACTCAGTAATATGTACACATTTAGCATGAATCCAATAGTTGTTTGGTTTGTTTTTTTGGGTCTTTTCAAGTCAGGTTCTCCCTGTAACCCCAGCTGTCCTGGAACTCACTCTGTAGACCAGGCTGGCCTTGAACTCACAAAGATCTGCCTGCCTGTGCCTCCTGAGTACTAAGATTAAAGGCATGCACCATCATGCCTGACTAATAAAGTTTTTTTGGTTTTTATTGTTTGTTTGTTTTTGGTGAGACAGGGTCTCCCTGTAGCTCCAGCTGGCCTGGAACTCACTATATAGACCAGGCTGATCTTGAACTACCAGAGATCCACCTGCCTCTGCCTCCCAAGTGCTGGGATTAAAGGTGTGGGCCACCACACCTAATAGTTTTCTTAAATAGCTTCTGCTATGGTTTGAATGTCATCTGTGTTCATCCTGAACAAATTCTTATTTTTGTTGTTGCTGTTTCTTGGTTTGATTTCATTTGCTTTTTTTTTAAACATTTATTTTCAGTGGGGGAAGGTGGCATGCATGCAGAGCCAGGTGTCCAAGTCAGAAGACAACTTCCAGGAATAACTTTCTTCTTCCACCATGTCGATCCTAGGGATTACAATCAGGTTGCTAACCTTGGTGGCAAATGCCTCTACCCACTGAGCAATCTTGCTAGCCCTGTGTTTGCTTTTTTTAAGAAAGGGTATTGGGCACAAAATGTTTATGTTGAAACCTATTTGATCACATAATGGTATTAGGAGGTGGAGTCTTTGGGAAGTATTAGATCATTTATTAAGAGACCCCCCCCCCAGATGTTCCTTGTCTGGTCCCTCTTCCCTGTGAGGACACAGCTAGATCTAGATAACATCTGTAAACTAGAGGGAACCGTCACCAGACACGGAAGTTGTTAGCATCCTGGATTTCCCAACCTTAAAATGGTAAGAATTACATTTTTGTTGTGATAAGCCATTTTGTGGCATTTTGTTATAGTAGTTAAACAAAACTAGAACTAGACTAGCTTCCACATGGAATCAGCTTCCCTAGTATGGTTTTTAAAATCACAATATTCTGGGGCTGGAGAGATGGCACAGCAGTTAAGAGGACCCACTACTCTTGCAGAGGACCCGGGTTCGATTCTCAGCACCCACATGGTGGCTAAGAACCATCTTTAAGCCAGGCATGGTGGCGCACGCACTTGGGAGGCAGAGGCAAGCGGATCTCTGTGAGTTCAAGGCCAGCCTGGTCTACAGAGTGAGTTCCAGGCTAGCTGGGACTACAGGGAGACCCTGTCTCAAAAATAAATAAATAAATAAATAAATAAATAAATAAATAAATAAATAAATAATAAAATCACAATATTCTTCCATAGTATAAACTGTCCAAGGTAGTGAAGAACCCAAGTCCTGTCTCCTCAGCTGTCCTGGAACTCACTATGTAGACCAGGCTGGCTTTGAACTTACAGAGACCTGCCTGTCTCTGCGTCCGTCCCCCCTCAACTGCTGAGATTAAAAGTGTGCGCCACCACACTCAGCCCAAGTCCTAAATTCTTATACTTACATTTTAAGACTTTCTTTTTGTGTCAGGAAAGATTTCAGTGAGGACTCAGCTGCAGCCAGCTGGTCTAGAAAATCATTAAGGAGATGATATTGGTCTTCTTTATTTTTCTTCAAAGTACCAAGTGCCTGAAGCATACTGTCCAAGGGGTGCTGAGATTGATCCAGGGGAGCAGCAGCTGCTTTTCTTGTTTCCAACTGGGTATACAATTCCTAAAACAAGCACACAAATCCATGAATATGTACTCACTGGTTTCCCTTCCTTTCCTCCTTCCTTCAGAGAACATACTTTATCTGGGAATGAAGGACTATTTCACTTGTTCACAGGGAAGCAAAGATCCTGATCTCTAAATATTTTTTTTTAATTTTATTTATTTTTGTATGTGTATGAATGTACTGTCTGCATGCAGGTCTGTGCACCCGTGTCGTGCAATGCCGCGGAGGTCAGAAGAGGGCGTCGGATTCCCCTGGAACTGGAGTTCTCCTGGAATTGGAGTTTCGGACGGTTCTCAGCCACCATGTGGGTGCTGGGGATCGAACCCGGTTCCTCTGTAAGAGCAGTCGGCGCTCTTAACCGCTAGGCCATCTCTCCAGTCCCTCTAAATATTTTTTTAACAAGAATCATGTTAAATTCTAGACCAGGGTAAAGCATTCCATGTCTGTTAGGAGGACCTATTGTCTTAAAATATTTTGTAATTTATGAAAGAAAACGTCATCTTATTTTTGTTATTTACATATATCACCTTTCCCCTGTTTCTGATATGTTTACTATTCTGTAAAATTGTCTAAAACAGCAGGGATCATTTATAGTTTCATAATTTTAAACATGAACAAGTATTGGGTTTTCACAGGTTACAAAGCTACGATACCTAAACACGTTGATACTGCTTATAAAGCCAGCTGTGAGAACAAAGGCAGAGGCCCCCGTCACGTTAACTAGAAAACACTGTATATCTACCAGGAGCTGAAGGACACACATGACAAAAAGTAACAATGAGGAGTCAAAATCTCCAAATTCTGTTACTGAAGAAGTTTTTAGGAACTTTATGAAAGAAAAAGAAAACATATTCATTAAACTCTCCCACTTCCTAAGTGGAAAGAGTTATGCAACTTACTGATTAGTATGCAATTATATAGTTACCAAATTGATGATCAGGCAGAGGTTAAATAAGACTTTTCACTCCGGACAAGCAAGTTTTTGGTAATTAAAATATATTGTATTGCGCTGGCTGAATGCTGCAATCATGCTGTCAGCGCTTCTTGTGTTTCCATACCTCTATCTCTTTTAATTGTTCATTTCTTAATGGAACATCCAATTCTAAAGGTTGATTTTTCAGCTCATTGACTTTCTGCTCATCTTCGCTGTTTTGCCTGCTTTCTTGAACAGTAAGAGAAAGTTGTTTTGACAAAATCATTTCCACAGCTGAGTTCTGAAAACATAAGAAGATTAATTGCTAATTAGTCTACCTTCCAAATGAATCGTTTTTATTTCTCTTGATTAAAAACATTCCAGTTGTTTCTATGTACCCAGATTAAAGACTTTAAAGAAGTCTATTTAGCTACTACCAAAGACGGATCTTTTTCCATTTAATAATACCTGTACTGGGAACTCCCCCAAGATGAAACATTTTTGTTTTGATAGCATGGGATCTAGAATTGCTCCATCAGACACTGGGGTATAATATGTAGTCTTAAAGAAAGGAAATAAACATGAAAAAAACAACAGTTCCTTAATTCACACTCAGTGTTCACAAACAGAAGAGGACAAGGCAAACAGTAGGAACCCATTTTTACCCACCTATGATTCAAAATAGGTGGCAAGGAAGGAAATACCAAGATTTCATATTAAGAATAAATTAAGCCTTAAATCAGTTAGTAAAAAGAATTGCAACCTGGGGGCCTGGGAGCTGGCTCAGTAGCTAAAGGCCCAGCTGAGCAAACTTGAGTTCAATCCCCTACTTTCACTTTAAAGAAAGAAAAGTCAGACACGGTGGCACACACCTGTAATACCAGCACTCCTACAGTGAAAAAGGAAGTGGAGACAGGGGAATGGTCCGGAAGCTGTGGGCCTGGAGTATGCAGTGCAGCAGAGACACGACAGAGACCCTGCCTCAAACAAGGTAGAACGAACTGATTCCCAGAAGTTATCTTCTGACCTCTCTCCATATACATGTATCTGTGCACATGCATGCACATACCCAGAACCACGAACAAATAAATAAGGATTGTAACTGGATAAGGCAGAATAAGTTATACAGTCCTTTGATATTTTCTGAAAGTTTTTAAATATGTATGAGTGTATTACCCACATGTGTATAAGTGCACCCATGTTGTGCAATGCCTGCAGAGGTCAGAAGAGGGCATCAGACCCCCTGGAACTAGAGTTACGGACAGTTGTTAGCCACCATGTGGGTTCTGGGAACTGAACCGGGGTCCTCTGCAAGAGTAGTCAGTGCTCTTAAATGCTAAGCCATTTCTCCAGCTCCGTTTTTAAAAGTTTTAACACCTTTGGGCTCTTAATAGGACATTTATGTTTGTTTATTCATCTTCAGCAAGTTTTTTTTTTTTTTTTAAATATGCCATGGTGCATGTATGGTGGCCGGATAACTTGCAGGAATCAGTCCACTCCTTCTACCATGGTGGTCTCTGGAACCCATCGCAGGCCATCAGGCTTGATGGCAGACGCATTCACCCACTAAGCCATCTCACTAGTCCTTCAATAAGTACTTTTTGAACACATGCACATACTAGGCAGCATACCAATAATTCTGGAGGGAGTTAGGGGTGAAGGAAATACATAGGATCAAACACCTGCTTCACTTCTTCCAAGACCCAATTTCCAGAACTTCAAAAAACAATATAGACAAAAAGCCAAACCCTCCCTGTATACAGCTGTTAACAACAGGGGACACTGTATACAAGGAAAAAAGGGAACTTTCTATATTATCTTTGGGGTAGTCCTGTAAATCTGAGGCTGTTCTAAAATTAGAAGTAAATAAAATAAACACTACCTGGAGCACCACGAGATCTTGATGGTTAGAGAATCCAGCTGACCAGAATTACTGGTTTTGAAATAACATTTAGCATAAGTCACGGCTGTGAAACACTGCAAATAATTACAATGATTTTACAAGTTGCCCTCCAGTTCTGAAAACTGAATTCACTGGACTCTGGGGGAAAGACCTGTGGAGGACACACAGCACAGCAGGGAGAGATCCAGGAACAGAAGGGAGGAGGGCAGGGAGCACAGAGAGGCAAGGAACACCTGCCCCCTCGCACCTGACAGTTACTGGTTCCTCGTAACTCCCACGGATGCACCCGGACACCAGGGAGTCTGAGCTGAAGGCCTAGGGACCAGCCCCCAGGGGACCCTTGTCTCTGTCATCCACAGAGAATCTAGAGCACCTGGTCTCTTACCTGATGAGCCAGTCAGTGCCTAAGGACCAAGGTTACGCAAGATGGCGTGGGCAGTTTGCACTGATTGACTTCAGTGGTCACACAAAGTATGCTGAAACACTTTGAGTCACCCCAAAACACTACTGGCTCACTGACCTCTAAAGACATTTTCAACCACGCCAGAGAAGCCAACAGAATCTCTCAAACGAACATCTCAAACTTAACAGGCAACATTCCTTTGCTCATGCCAGGGAGGTTAGAACCTAGCTCGAGCCCTGATTGGCTCCAGAAAGTTCTGTTGCCTCCCTCACCCTCTGCTCACCTCCTTTTGCTATCGTTGACATTGATTTTTTTTATATCAACTGTGCAAGCTGCTACAAAACAGTGTATCTCAACTCAGAAAACATTTCAAACATATATGAAAGAACACCAAAAAAATGGACTGAAAACACTAATTCATTTCTATTAATTTTCAGCCCAACCAGTACCTGAAGTCTACACATACATGTTGTCACTTTTAAATATAATTTACATATCATTTTTAATTCTTACAAAAATTAAAATATGTGTATCATTTTATAATTTTCTCCTTTTACCAGTATGCTTAGAGATATAACATATACATCTATGGTCATTTTGTATCTGTACTTGTTCTGCTAACAACTGAGCATAACTTCTGTGTTACACAAATATTCTCATTGAATTTCGGTGACTGTGATAAAATACTTAGGGGAGAAAGGGTGAATTTTAGTCCCCAATTCCAGGTTATCGTCTATCTTTGTGGAGAAGTCACACTGGCAGGAGCTTGAAGCAGCTAGCTACAAAACGCCCATGGTATGTTCAAGGGCAGAGAAAATGAAATACATGTATGCCAGTGCTCGCCTGATGTCTCTCCTCTTTATTTTTTGTTATTTTTATTTTATGTGTGTGAATGTATTGCCTACACGTGTATAAGTACACCTGTGCCATGCAATGGTGGCAGAGGTCAGAGGAAAGCATTGGATTCCCCTGGAACTGGAGTTACAAATGGTTATCGGCCCCCACATGGGTGCTGGGGTCCTCTGCAAGAGCCGTCAATGCTCTTTAGCACTGAGCCATCTCCGCAGTCCAGAGCCCAGCCCATGAAATGGTGCTGCTTACATTCGAGTGGGTCTTCCCGCCTCAACTAACCCAGTGAAGCAAGTCCATAGGCCAAGCTTATCTCAATGGTTCCTCACGTGATCCTAGAGTGTGTCAAGGAGACTCTTAAAGCTAGCCATCAGGACTATTATGTCCAATAACACTGTTCCCAGCCTTCTGGGTTACAGATGTTACTCCGCAGCTCTTCTACAGTCCCTGCATGTATGAATCCATTTCATTTTCTTTTTCTCTCTGGTATGCTTGTATCATCTTTTTTTTTTTTTTCTGATTCTGAGCCCTTTAGTTTTGCATCACAGATGCATGAGTTTCTTTTGAATTTTTGTCTAGAACTAAAATTACTCATCACAAAACATGATCCTTTTGAGTCTCAGTAACAGCTAATTGATTTGGTCTCCAGACTGAATGATAATTTCTATTTCAACTGGTATGATCAAACAAGACCAGTCAACGATAATGTCACTCTCCCCCTTTTCCAACTCAGAGGCAATGGTCCCAGACTAGGATACACCAAAGCAGCCAAAACTCCAAATCCACCACTCATAACCTGCCAGCAGGGGTGAGACAGCCTCCACCTCTGGGGGATATTTTCTTTCTTCCCCAAAGCCTCCCAATATGAAGCAGCAAGGAACAATTCTAAGGGTTAACCATCACCATTCAAGATAAAACTCGGGGCTGGGAAGACGGCTCAGTGGGCAAGAGCACCTGGTGCACAAATGTGAGGATCTCAGTTCAGATTCCAGCACCCACAGAAAAAGCCAGATGCAGACATGTGTGCAACTGTAACCAGGGCTGGGCGAGGGGAGTGGGTATGGAAGGATGACTAGGGCTGGGTGAGGGGAGGGGTAGGAAGGATCACTAGGGCTGGGCGAGGGGAGTGCGTACGGAAGGATCACTAGGGCTGGGTGAGGGAAGTAGGTAGGAAGGATCACTACGGCTGGGCAAGGGAAGTGGGTAGGAAGGATCTCTAGGGCTGGGCGAGGGAAGTGGGTAGGAAGGATCACTAGGGCTGGGTGAGGGAAGTGGGTAGGAAGTATCACTAGGGCTGGGCGAGAGGAGTGGGTAGGAAGGATCTCTAGGGCTGGTTGGCCACTGGTCTAGCAGAAAAACAGCAGGCTCAAAAGAATCAGGCAGAGAGCAATAGAGGAGGGCCCCAATGTCCTCCTCTGGCCTCTATATACATGCATATACCACATACATGTATTACCCTCCCCGCCACACACACAATAAAGACAAAAACGAAGGGCAGATCGACTGTCCCCAAGCTTCAGACTTCTCTCAATGTGACTGATCCTCTTGGTGTCGTCTATTACGTTGCTGTCCCTCACGAGGCAGCCTTCCATCTCTCAGCCCTCATCACTGTCGTCCTTTGCTGCCATCTGCCTGTGTACTGTGGACACAGAGCTCTTCATGGACGTGAAATTTCTCCTCCTGTTCCCCACCGTCTCCTCTGTCCAGCTGGCTCCCACGCTAGCCTGAGCTCTGCTAACTCCAGCTTGCATTAGCACCTGTGTTCAAATGTTCTTCCTGTAAGAGGTTCTGCCTGACCCTACCAAGCTCCTTTGTTAAAAAAGCTAATGTGGAGGTAATTTCCTTCCAGAAGTTCCTGTAACTAGACTCTCATAAGTGTAACTAATTGATTTGTGGGTCTCCCCATCTCCAGCTAAAAACCTTTCTGAGAACAGAGATCATCCCTGGTGCTTGTTAATCTGTTTTTACTGATATGTAGGTAAATTTAATTAGATTAAAAAAAAACCAAGAATCTTATTAAACCTTCTATTGTCAATATTACTCATCTATGAATAATTAAGCGCATGGAAGGAAAGTGAGGACCAATCAATCTAACTGTTATTGATTAGCCATTGATTACAAATGATAAAAATAGAACTTAGGTAGTTTATAATTATTTTTGAAATATAATAGATTAGGAACACGTGATTTTCCCATTTTTACTCTTTAGCATTTCCTTTGTGGATAAAGTTTTTTTTCTTTTTTTTTTTTTTTCTTTTTGAGACAGGGTTTCCCTGTAGTCCCAGCTGGCCTGAAACCACGTAGAACAGGCTAGTCTTGAACTCACAGAGATCCGCCTGCCTCTACCTCCCGAGTGCTGGGATCAAAGGTACGCACCACAGCAATCTTCACTTTTTACTTCACCTTATTTATGAATTTGCTTAACCTAAGCAGGCAGGTGGAGAAGGAGGGCAGTTCTGTCTGTTCATGCCTAAAAACCCTTAGAAATTTCCTTCTATAAAAATATGCAGGCCTGGAGGGATGGCTCAGGGATTAAGAGAAGGCAGTTCTTGCACAGGCCCAGGATTGAAACCTGGCACACACATGGTGGTAACTCTAGTTCCAGGGGATCTGACACCCACTTCTGACCTTTGCAGGTACTGCAGGTCATAGGTGCACTTACACACGTGTAAGCAATACACTCATACACATAAAAAAATAAATTTTTTTTAAAGATTCAAGTGCTGGAAGAGAAGGCTCAGCAGCTAAGAGTGTATTCTATTGGCCCTAGTTTCTTTCTGCTGCTGTGATAAAACCCTCTGACCAAAATCAGCCTGGAGAGGAAAGGCTTACATGTCCCAGTCACACTTTGTCCTTGTGAACAGCCAAGGCAAGAACCTGGAGGCAGGAACTGAATCATAGACCACAGCAGAGCACTGCTCACTTGCTTGTTTCCCTGGCCTGTGCTCAGCCTGCTTTTCTTGTATAATCCAAGACTACCTGCCCAGGAATGGTACCACCCACCCTCCACATCACTCAACAATCAAGAAAATGACTGAAAAGCATGCCCACAGGCCAACCCAATAGAGGTGATTCCCCAGTTCCCTGTTCCCAGGTGTATCATGCTGAGAACTGAAGCCAACCACTACACCATTCTTGCAGAACACCTGAGTTTGATTCCCAGAACCACCCCCAATCAGGCGGCTTACAACCCCCTTTAACTCCAGATCCTTGGGGATCTGACACTTCAGGCCTCTGTGGGCACCTGCACTCTAGTGGTGCACATACGTTCGAGCACGCACACATATGCACACACACGCATGCACACACACATTTTTAAATAAAATAATTTAAATAAAAAGATGTAGTTATGCTTTTTTCTAGTAACCAACCCATATCCAACTCATATCCTTCAGACTAACTCCAACTTCTTTTGTTTCTAAGTCTGCCTTATATTTTCAATGTTAAAGAAAAAGTTAACTAAAAGTCCAGATCAAAAATATCTTGTAAAAAAAATTTTAGCATGGGATTCACATAATATACTCATTATAGGAATTTTTGAAAAGTGTAGTTGCACTTTCAACAAAACTCTCAGATGAATGCTAAGAAATTTACTAAAGAAAACGATTTGACCCCTAACAAACAGAGGTGAGAGAGGAGAGAAACTTTCAAAAATTCTTCAAGAGACTATTTAAAATAATCTGATAAAAGTCCCTCAAAATTCCAAAAAGGAAAGAATAAGAAAAAGAGATAAAAAAAATTCTGATGACTGGAAAGATGGCTCATCAGTTAAGAGCACTGGCTGCTCTTGCAGAGGACCTGGGTTCAACTCTCAGCCCCCACATGATGGCTAACAACTGTCTATAAATCCAGTTCCAGGAAATTCAACACTCTTTTCTGACCTCCTCAGACACTGCATGACACAGGTGCACTTACATACATGAAGACAATACAGTCATACACATAAAATAAAAATAATAAAAAAATTTTAAAAAGACATGTAAACTTTAGTTATATATCTAATGAGTATTAGATTCAAAGCAGTGATCATGTACCCTCACATTTTGCCAGGACAATTAGGACAAAATAAATGTTAATAATTGTTTTTTTCACATTTATTTCTTTATTGATTTGTCACAGTATACATGTGGAGTTATATATACATGTGAACAACTTCTGAGAGTCAGTTCTATCCTTCCACTATGTGGTTCCTGGGACTCAAACTCAGGTCATCAGTCTTGATGGCAAGCACCCTCTGAGCCATCTCGCTGGCCATCATAAATGTTTTTAATGAATGAAGTACAGATTTTATTACTATAGCAGGTGTTTTGTTTTGTTTGCCTCTGTTCTATTGAGGTGAAGTCTCACTGCATTGCCTGTGCAGGTAGCTAGGACTGACAGGCAAGGCCACAGGACCTAGAATTATTCATATTGACCATGGAATAAAGTATTCTTTCATATGCTATGTATTCACTATGCAGAGATTCCCATTCATGTTACTGGCATGGAATTATGGCATTTGGTATGTTACCTCTGTGTCTTATTTATTTATGCATATATCTGAACTTTGATTTTTCTTTTTTAACTTCTTTTATTTATATTTTTTATGTGTATGAACGTACTGTCTGCATGTAGGTTGGTGCACCCATGACGTGCAATGCCACAGAGGTCAGAAGAGGGTGTTGGATTCCCCTGGAACTGGAGTTAAAGATGGTTCTCAGCCGCCATGTGGGTGCTAGGGATCGAACCCGGGTCCTCTGCAAGAGCAGTTGGTGCTCTTAACCACTAGGCCATATCTCCAGCCCCTGATTTTTCTTTTTTCATGAATGCTGCTGTTCATTTTGATATTGCTCTTGAGCACACAGTACATACAATGTTACATGGTAAAAACACAGCCAGTACCAATAAAGAAAACATGAAGACAAATTCAGAAAAACATCAGGTCATAAAGAAGAAAAAATGTTGCTAGAGAATTAAAACTAGTTTTCTGTAATTCAGACTTAGAAAAATTATTTGAAGTCTTAAATCCTTCCAACTGCTCTGAAAAAAAAATTCTAGTGAACTGTCATAAATTAGCAAAACTTCTTATAATTAAAGGGTAAGGAAAGCTTAACACAAAATTAAAACCATTTTTGAATGATGATTTTGTGCTGTTTTCCTTTTATTAATTTTATTTATTCTTTATGTGTATGAATGTACTGTCTGCATGCAGGCCTGTGCACCCGTGTTGTGCAATGCCATGGAGTCAGAAGAGGGTGTCGGATTCCCCTGTAACTGGAGTTAAAGATGGCTCTCTGTCTCAAAAAGAACAACAACAACAACAAAAATATGGCTCTCAGCTGCCATGTGGGTGCTGGGGATCAAACCTGGGTCCTCTGCGAGAGCAGTTGGCGCTCTTAACCACTAGGCCATCTCTCCAACCCTTGTGCTGTTTTCAATATACTCCATTGAATTGGCGGGGAAAGGTGGGGGTGGATGTTGCAGGAACAATGGAGCTAAGGAGGTACAAGTGATCAGGCCACTACCCCCTGCAGCAATGTCCAATGTCCCATGTCTTCACTGTCTACTACACCTTAGAGCAATCCGACACCCTCTTCTGATCTCCGCGGCATTGCACGACACAGGTGCACAGACCTGCATGCAGACAGGACATTCATACACATACAGAAATAAATAAAATTAATAAAAAAAGGAACTTTTCTAGCTTTTCTGGGATTCATAAGACTTTTTTTCTTGGCTAGGGAAATGTTCTATTAACATTTAACCTTGTTTTGCAAAGTTCCAGAAAATTGTCTCATTCCTTTTATCTACCATGAATATCTGTTCCATGAAGACAGACGAAATGCATGTTATTTTCATCTCTATTGATTATATATTCCTTAAATAGCTGAGGAGGACTCATAGCTGAATGGTCTAACTTTGTTCTCCCCCCAGCACCCTGGACTGTGAGAGGATGCCCGCCTGGGAGATCCTTTCCACAGACACTGTGAAATCCTCCTGGGTGCTCTGCGCTTGCTCGCCCTCTTTACCTTCCTCTCTGTGCCTTTGCCATTTCAATCTGCGATCTTCATGCTACAAGAAAGCACAGTGTAAGCTGGAGAAATGGCTCAGTGGTTAAGAGCACTTGCTACACAATCACAGGACTGGAGTGGAATCCCAGCACCCATGTAGGACGCCAGGTGTCCTACTCATGCCTTTAACCCCAGCTCCAAGGATTGGAAGAAACAGGCAGCAGCTCACTGGTGCTTGCTAGATCCCACCCTGACAGAGAATATGCAAGTCCTACATGTGGGAAAATACCTTGCATCGAAGGAACAGGTGGACAATGATGGAGGAAAGCATATGATGCCTTCTGTGTATGGGCGGGCACCTGCATGAGCCTGTACATACATGAGGGTATACACTCACAGAGACACATAAACATATACACAAATATACAAACAAATAAGTCTTTCAAAATATAGCACATATTTAAGAAAAGGAAAAATAGCCAGAGAAAATGTACCCATCTGGTGAAGAAAGCAAACCAAAACACAAGCAACAACAACAAAAAAACCCACACTTCTTGCTTCTCCCTGGGAAAAATTAGTACTATTTTCTCACTAATGACCTGGCAGCATTTAGAAATGTATTTGCAGCATAGTGTTAAACACAGAAGAAAGAGAAAGGAACCTATCCCTTTCCAACATTCTCTGATTTCAAATATAAAAATCCACCAAAAGAAAAAAGAACTGAGCTCTTCATTTTTTTTTCCAAACTAAGGAAATGGCTAAAGCACATTTTCTTTTCTTTTTCCTTTTCTAATCTGTCTTTGTGCTCTTGACCCAAGAAACTGTATCTGATTACATATCGGTGAGAATAATAACCCTAAATTGATGCTGACGTTTTAACAGACTCGACAGTAATATTTCACGACTGAAAGCTGGACAGTTTTCTAAGGGCTCTTTTTATAAGTGAGCCTCATAAATAGCCAATGCTTTGAGGATTTAATTATGAAATCAGAACGCTTGATTGGAGACCCTTTTCAGAGCAGCATACCTCCTCCTCTCCTGCTCCGTCTGGAGAGCACAGTCACAACACTAACCTTGTTTGTTTCCCAGTCTCCCTGTGACTCGCCCGCTGCTGAGTCCTGAGTAGGCTCCAGTGCATCGGAAGTGGCCAGCATCTCTCCACCTGGCAGGGCCAACCTTTCCTGCCTTTCTGTTGAGCTTTCCAATTTAAGAATGTTGCTGAGACAATTTTCAGTGTCCTGCTTGGCAGATTCAATTCTGTTTTCCAAATCCTTTTGTTTCCACTTAAGGGATTTTATATCATCTTTCATAATCTTCTGGCCCACTGAAGATGTATTTTGCTTGATAGATTTTGCTAATGCTAAAATCTTCTTTAGTGTGCCACCTTCTAAATTGAGTCTACTCTCCAGTTCCTAGGAGTGGAAAGAAGACTGTTATAAACAAGTACGATCCTTCAGTTCTCAAAAGAGTTCCTTGAGTTTTTATAAATTGCAAAGCATTCCATTTCACAAGTAAAAGATAGACACTATAAAAAGGGAACCAACAGTGTATACCCCAAAGAAGAAACTCTGGGGAAAATTTCAAACCAATATAGCACTCCACATCAAATTCTCTAATAGATTTTATTAGCTACTAGGAAGTCTGCAACAGGCAATTCAGTAAGTGTTCATAGCACGGTTGGTAAGACATGGAAGACAATCAATAGGAACTGGGTGAATATGTATTTCATTAAGGTACAGTCTTCTGAGCCAAGTATGTTCATGCATACTTTTTTTTTTAAAGTTTCTTTTTTAAATTTTATTTATTTTTGTATGTGTATGAATGTACTGTCTGCATATAGGTTTGTGCACCCGTGTCGTGCAATGCTGCGGAGGTCAGAAGAGGGTCTCAGATTCCCCTGGAACTGGAGTTCTCCTGGAATTGGAGTTACAGATGGTTCTTAGCTACCATATGGGTGCTGGGGATCGAACCCGGGTCCTCTGCAAGAGCGGTCGGTGCTCTTAACCGCTAGGCGATCTCTCCAGCCCTTCATGCATACTTATAACCCTATTACTTTAGAGGCTGAGGGAGGAGGAACACAAGTTCAAGGTCAGCCTAGATTACACAGAGAGAGACTCAGACCCTGTCTCAGAACTATAGAAAGTCTTAAAAAGAATAAAGGGGTCATTTAGAATGCTCATATAAATCTAATGCTGATATTTTAAATTAAAACCAAATTTGTGTAGCAGATGCTGCTTGGGCCTGCTCCATTGGCTGTATGGGCAGGGCAAATTCAAACATGTTTAACAGATGTAGGTAAAGGGCTCTGGTCTAAAGTAGGTAGAAAGCTAGTTGCTTCAGAAGTGAGAGAGAACCTTATAGACTCTACTATTAGAGAGAGCTTTCTCTAAGGAGTCTACCAGAATGAAAAGTAATAAGGTAAAAATTATACAACTTCCATCCATGATGAAAAATGCAAACCAGAACATGTCCCCAAGGCTGCCAATCCACATCCTTCGGCCTCTCAGAATCCTCTAGAATTGCTATTCTGCTTCTGAAACAAAGACAACTAGGAGCAACAAACAGGCTGGTTGTGGCTGGGATGATCTCTGCGGCCCATGGAGTCACGGTTGAGCTGAATTTCAGATGGACTGACCACCAGAGGAGCCTGTGCCCATTTTGTTTTCCACACTGCTGAGACCGTTCTGAATAGCATTTGAATTTCTGACCAAAGGTCCTGAAAAATCAGGTTGGAAGGCACACTGATTGTTTACCAGGATGTATATTATGCTTGGAAATTGCTCAATACCTGTAGTTTCTGTAGTTTGTCCTCAGCTGCTATTTGGTCCACAGGAGCATCACAAAGATGGACAAACTCCTTGGAGAAGTTGTCCAGAGTGGTGTTCAGGTCTGTGATGCAAACCTGGTATGAGTTGTGTTCTTGAACATGACCCTCTAATTTTTGCACAGAATCCTAAAAATAAAACCATGAAAAATTTATAAAAATTATTTCTTTTAAAAATGTTTTTCACTCAGAAAATGATTATATAATTCATAAAGACCTATAAGGATTCAAATTGAAATGAGAATAGCCCCATAACTTACCCAGAGTTAAGTACTTAAAATACTTTAAGATATTTCATGGCCGGGCATAGGTGGTACAGGCCTTTAATCCCAGCAGGTGGATCTTTGTGAGTTCAAGGCCAGCCTGGTCTACATAGCGAGCTCCGGGCCAGCCGGGACTAAAGGGAGACCCTGTCTCAAAAATACCAAAAAAGAAAAAAAAAATTTTTGCTAAAAATATTTCCATCTCCCCCTAAAAATGGCTTAATGAAATATTTGCTCTGCATGTTTTCTTGCCTTCATTTCTTTCCTAAAAACAATTTGTTACAAGGATTGCAAAACAAAATGACTATAAATTAAATAATTAAATCACAAACATCCACAAAAATGAGGTCCCTGAATTATCTGTTGCTTTAAAACAAAATTAGCACCTTAAAATGAGACAATATGAGAGCAACCTAATCCTGGGTTCCTTTCCTAAGAAAAAAATGTAGATTTACAGAAAAGTAATTCTAACTCAAGAGCAAAGGTACCTTCAGGTTATATGCGGGGAAAGCAAATAAGATAATCAGACCTTAGCAGAAAACAAGTTAAAAAAGATATACCCAAGCAGTACAGCTTAAAATGTGCCCAGCTCCTAACATCTGGATAAGCAGGATTTCTTAGTCAGGTTATCCTTGCATGAAAACTGACTTTCAATGTGTAAAGAATTATAAACAGTTCTACTGAAAGAATTCATTCTTCTTTGACAAGGTGACAATTTATCTCAACTTGGTTTACTGCAGATTATGTAGGAAGAGTCAGGGGAGGGACAAGACAATTAATATGAATTATTACTATGGATGGATGGATGGATGGATGGATGGATGGATGGATGGATGAGTGGATGGATAGATGGGCAGGTGGGTTAGTGAATGGATAGGTGAGTAAATGGATGATGGGTGGATGTGTAAATGGATGGGTGGGTGGATGGATAAAAAGACGGGTAGATGGTTAGGTAGGTTAGTGGGTGGGTGGGTGGATGGATGGATGGATGGATGGATGGATAGGTGGATTATGGCTAACATTGTTATCTTTATAGAGATTCCTAAAGAGCCTTAACCTATCAAACTCCTGAAGAGACAAAATTCTTTTTTTTATTAATTTATTTATTTCTGTATGTGTTTGAATGTACTGTCTGCATGCAAGTCTGTGCACCCGTGTCGTGCAATGCCGCAGAGGTCAGAAGAGGGTGTCGGATTCCCCTGGAACTGGAGTTCTCCTGGAATTGGAGCTTCAGACGGTTCTCAGCCGCCATGTGGGTGCTGGGGATCAAACCCGGTCCGCTGGAAGAGCGGTCGGCGCGCTTAAACGCTAGGCCATCGCGCCACCCCCGACAAAATTTCTTTCAAGAAGACACGAGCAACCAACACATAGTGAATTCCTCTAGCAAAACTGGGCAGATCCATTCCTTCTTGAGAGCTGCATTTTCATGTAAAAAGGAAACTCTGAAAACGTTGGGTTTACCAAAAGAATGATGTCCAAAACAATAGTTCTTTGTAAAAATCTTGTGTAATAATTATAGAAGGCATGAAGTTTATCTGCTCATTTCACCTGGAGTTGTTGAAGAAGACTCTCATGCAGATGCTTTATTTCCAGCCAAGGTTCTTCACTGAAGCTAGGATTTTTAGTGCACTCCAAGAGATAATTTCCCTGAGATTTTAGTTCCTCTAGCAAGGATGTCAAATCTTGGGCTTTCTGGAGGAACTTCTTATAAAAGGGTTAGCTGGGCGCTTAGCGGCTCCTGGCAGTCCAGGCTGCGAGCAAAGCCCGCGTCTGGTGTCTTCGTGAAGTGCGGTGAGCCACTCAACGGCAGGTCCTCCGTAAGCTGGAAAACTTGGCAGCGCCGGCGAGCAGAAGCTGGGCGGGAGGGCTAAAGGGGCACCAAAGAGGTGAGAAAATGGAACAACATGAGAAAAGGGGGAAGGGGCAAGGGGCAGACGCGAGGACAGCAGTAAGGAAGTAAGGGGCAGGACGGTAAACACAGAACAGGTGCCAACCAAAGCAGCACGCTAAACAGACAGAAAGGACAGAGGTAGTACTAAAGGGAGATGTCTGCTGATAGTTGGACCAGGCAATACTGTTAACGGTTAAAAAGATATGTTCACTGGGTATGTGAGGGGACGGGGGAAATGCCCGCATGGAGGGGAGGTGCACCCGTGACATGCAATAACCACGGAGGTCAGAAAAGAGGGTCAGATCCCCTGGGAACGAGAGTGACGGGAGGAGTCTTAACCGCGAAATGGGTACTGGGAGTGAAACCGTGTGCGGCCAACAACACCAGGCGCTTAACCACGGGGAAGAGGTCCAGCGCCCACCAGAAGAGGAAGTAGAGAGATAGATAGAGAGAGAGATAATGGTATATATAATAACATAGATATATTACACTGGTTTATTTCAAACCAGTCCCCAGCAATATTGAGGAGGTTTAAATATACGTAAGAAAATTCTATTCCCACAGCACAGAAAACGAAAAATAAAAGCGAAAGAGAGAGAGCGCAGGGCAACAAGGCGGGCCGAGCAAGCAGGAAGGACCGGAGTGTTGGACCCCGAGAACCCAGAGGAAAAAAAAAAAAAAAGGCAGAGGTGGGAGCGGCACAATTCGAAACGAGGGGGGGGAGCAGAGACGGCGGGGCCCAGGCCCGCACCGCCAGCCAACGGAGCCTATGGGGCAAAGTCCAGGCACAGAAGAGACAACGGGCGCAGAAAATAAGGTGGGTAGCACCTGAGGAACAGCACTGGAGGCAGAGCTCTGGCATTCACACACATGCACATACACATGGAAGACATAGCCCCATAACAAACCACCACAAGCAAGAAAGCAGGTGAATGTCAAGCAACTAACGGCGTTATGCTTTTTGTACCTGAAACTTGGCGTTGTCGCGTTTAGAAACCCGAAGAGTCAACATTTCCACTCACAGAAGGATTGCCATGTAAGATAGAATTAGGGGGGATGGGAGAGGGCGCAGCGGGTTAGAGCAATGGCTACTTGGCAGAGGACCCAGGGGCCAAATCCCAGCACACACATAACTCCAGGTCGGGGGGATTCTGACGCCTCTTCTAACCCCGACGGGCACTGCAGGAAGGGGTGAGGGTACTACAGGACCAGTATAATAATCCAGACACAGAAAAAGAAAAATATGTGTTAAAAAAAGAAGAGGGAGAAAGAATATGAATGAAGATGCGGCACTAGAGAGGCTGGCAAGAGGGGGAGCAGGAAGGGGTGCCTCTGGGAAGCCGGAGGATCTGAAATGTCAGCCCAGAGTCCACAGGGTTGCAGGTGGGCCGCGGACAGCCAGAGGCAATGCCAAAAACACACACAACACACACCACACACACACACACACACACACACACCCAACAAAGAGAAAAACCAAGGCTAGGTAGTAGAAGTACAGCTACAAGAGCCAGCCAATATGTGATAAATGCTTAGGCACTGAAGAAGTGCGGAGGCCAGCCGGCCGGGGTGGAGCCGCACGGCCTGTAATCCAGCACGTAAGGAGGCAGAGGCAGGCCGGATCTTTGTGAGATTCAAGGGAGCCTGGGCTACATAGCGAATTCCAGGACGCTGGAGACGACAGGGAGACCCGGTCTCAAAAAGACCAAAAAAAAAAAAAAAAAAAGAAGTTTTTTTTTTTTTTGTGTGTGTGGTATATGTCTTTAATCCCCGCACTGGGAGGCAGAGGCTGGGGAGCGCTGTGATTTCAAGGGCAGCCCTAGTATAACATAGTGAGTGCCAGGACAGCTGGGACGAAAGGAAGAACCCCGAGGCGCAAAAAGACCAAAAAAATAAGAAATAAAATAAAGAAATAGAAAGAAAGAAAGAAATAAAGAATTTCTTAGAGTAAACACTTACAAAGGAGCATTATGCCAGCGCAAACACACAAAGGCGGTCCAGGAAAGACGGAGCACAGAAAGCAGGCGACTGGGTGATGAAGCGCCAAGAGCAAATGACACCAGACACCTTACCATGGCCCCAGAGATGCCGGGCCATTTCACAGCTCAGCTGGAAACTCGCGACCCACGGTGGAGGCTCCGAACAGACGTGTCCCCAGCAGCGAGCGGAGCCCAACCCCGGAGGAAAGACAAAAACACACTATGTATGGCTTCACATCAACACCAGCAAGGAAAACGTGACGCACGGGGGGTTACCGTAGGTATGGAGTGTGGGCTAAAGGGAACGGTGAGTCCCACGGGTTGCTGATAGCAGGGAGGAGGGGGGTCGCCTGACCATGGGGGTCGCACGGGCTACGGCCGGTCTCAGGGTGGGGAGGGGATGTGGGGGGGCACGGAAGGCGGGGAAAATGAGGGCCGGAAAAAAAAAAAAGGCCGACGACGGCAGGGGGGGGGGAGGGAAGGGAAAGATCAGATCTGGAAATCTGCGTCATGTGGAAGAAATTGCAACGGGAGAGGGAACGGGGTAAGAAGATGGGGACCCACAACAACCCGTGCAGTGGCAGAGACATCACCACCAAAAACAAAACACCCGGCTTGGCAGTAGATGCAGTGGGGCCGAGAATATGGAGTCAGAGCGGTGGGTGGCACACGCCGTTAATTCTAGCACATTAGGAAGGCAGAGGCAAGGCGATCATGGTGAGTTCAGAGGCCAGCCTGGTCTACAGA
Source organism: Rhizomys pruinosus (assembly GCA_009823505.1). NCBI lineage: Eukaryota > Metazoa > Chordata > Mammalia > Rodentia > Spalacidae > Rhizomys > Rhizomys pruinosus. The sequence goes on from VZQC01002452.1 coordinate 2,315,151, forward strand.
GTGAATCCAGGACAGCTGGGCTACAACAGGGAAACCCTGTCCTCAAAAAGACCCAAAAAAAAAAAAAAAAAAAAAAAAATGATTCCTTATTTGGTTGACCATGGGAAGGGAAACCCCAGTGTGGTGCACAAGGGCAGAACTGATGGTGTTTTGGGCTTGCCAATGAGGAGCCGTCAAACATGACATCTTTCAACCTAATAAAGAAAAAAAAAAAATAAGCGGAAGAGGCCTAAAAACCGAGGATATATGTGGCATGCATATGTGCATATTTTGGAGTGATGCACATTGGAAGGAATAACAACAACAACAACAACAGAAAAGACTGTGTCAAAGAACTGACTGAAATGGTGAACTTCTGCCCAAAACAGTAAACTTCTGCATCGAGAATTTTGAGAGAGACTGAGGAAAAAATGAAAAACATGCTTGGCAGAATTTATGAGCTCTGGTGGGGTTGGGGGGCAGGGAAGGGGGCACAGGTCTAGATTTGATTTGCAATATAATTTTGTATGAAATGCACAGAGTTTCAATAAAACATTGGCTTTGAAAAAAAAAGAAATATGTATTGATTTGAGCTAACTATTCATGCCTTGATTTTCACCTTGCTTTCATGCCCCCGCCCCAGAAAAAGAAGGGGCTGGAGAGATGGCCTAGTGGTTAAGAGCACCGACTATTCTTGCAGAGGACCCGGGTTCGATCCCTGGCACCCACATGGCGGCTGAGAACAGTCGGTAACTCCAATTCCAGGAGAACTCCAGTTCCAGGGGAATCTGACGCCCTCTTCTGACCTCCGCAGCTTTGCACGACACAGATGCACAAACCTACATGCAGGCAGTACATTCATACATATAGATTAAAAAAAAACACAAAAGAAAAACAAAACAAAACAAAAACAAAAACAAAAAACAAACAAAAACCCAGGCAAACTCGGGAGGCAGAGGCAGGTGGATCTCTGTGAGTTTGAGGCCAGCCTGGTCTACATAGCAAGTTCCAGGACAGCTGGGGCTGTGGGGAGATCCTGTCTCAAAAAAGACAAAAAAACAAAAAGAAACAATCAAAAAAAAAACCATGCAAGTCCTCATTCCTACCCACTTAATATTTACACAAAAAGTCAAGGTAACAACCCAAACATGAAATTTTGATAAACCTAAGAAGACACTTGTGGATTTCCACAGGAAAAATATCCCTCATGTCTACTGTTTCCTCTATCCTGACAGTTTGCATCCCTTGTCTTTTTTCCTCCTTTGCTCTGACAAAATTAACTTCTTGCCTTCAGAGAAGACACTCAAATCTCAAATTCACATTCTCCGTTTAGAGACATAATTCCAAAAGATTCTGATCACTCAGTCTTACTAATAGTCCCAGCTCTACTCCGCATCATTTCTTCCAACCACAATACTTCTACCCTGTGACGGCAATACATCCATGCACTGCTGTCTCTTTAACAAGTAATATTCATGAATCTCTCCTTGGCCAGAGGGGAAGCTCAAGGGTACATGAGGCTCCTTTGTCCATCACAGCTACTGCAGAGCCGGTAATGCTCTATGAACACGGCTATTCGCTCCAAAGATTCCTCTACATCCCTGCCGTTGGCACACTGAGGCTTCTGCTTTACTGACCCAGACTATCGCTGTATCCCAGAAAACTCCCACCTACCATGGCTCTCATGCTTTGCTTTATTTCTGTGAGGGAAGATGAGTAGCTGGTCATTGTTCTCTCAAAGAGAAGGACATACTTTATCTCTTTCATATGCATTAAAATAATTTAAGATCCATCACCACATTTTTTTTATAAGCTCAGCAATTTGAATTTCTCCAACCATTACACAGTGGTCTTATTTTCTATTAAGAAACAAATCTTTACAGTTTTTCTCTGAATCTTTTCAAAATGAGAGTTCACTCTGACCTCTCAAATTCAGTGTCCATGGTTATACCTTTATTTTTTGGATTCTTTCTTCAAGGGGCATTTTGCCTTCAGCTGAATTCAAAGCCATAAGGGACTCTTTAATCTCTTTTATCCAATGAATTACATCATGTGCAAGATCATTAAAGTTCTGGTCTTCGGCAGGGGGTAACTTATCCTCTTCCTCAATTTCATGTAATTGTCTCAATAAAGTCTGGTATCTATCAATCAAATGTGTTGATTCTGTTATTATGTCTTCTTCCTCAGTAAGCCCACGTTCCTTCAAAGAGTTGTTCAGCCGGGCCATGGTTTCAAACTGCTCCCTGTAATGTCCAAATAACATTGAAAGTTTTTTTTTTTAATTTTTTTTATTTTATTAATTTTATTTATTTCTGTATGTGTATGAATGTACTGTCTGCATGCAAGTTTGTGCACCCGTGTCGTGCAATGCCGCGGAGGTCAGAAGAGGGTGTCGGATTCCCCTGGAACTGGAGTTCTCCTGGAATTGGAGTTTCAGACGGCTCTCGGCCGCCATGTGGGTGCTGGGGATCGAAACCGGGTCCTCTGCAAGAGCGGTCGGCGCTCCTAACTGCTAGGCCATCTCTCCAGCCCCATAACATTGAAAGTTTTTAAGAGTCACTACTCCCAGTGGAGAACTCACATCCCCAAAGACCACATTTTGTACAAAATCACCATACCTCTTCCTAATCAATGCTTGGTAGAACAGTTCAGCCTTCTCTCCTGATGCTTCCATTTCTTTCCACTCCTCTTCCTGATTAGTTAACCACTTACTCAGGCCTCTGCAATCACCCTCCAGGCTACAGGAACATTGCACAGTTTAGAACAGAAAGAAGAAAAGATGACTATGCTGAAGAGACGGGTAATGAGAGCCTTGTGAGCTAATCAGGTCTTTACTAAGGGTGCTTATGTTTCAAAGAAAGCTTAACTTGCAATACAGACAATTCTAAACAAGTACTGCCTACATTATAGTGGAACCCATTAAGGCAAGGAACCATACAAAGATATCATAAAAAGCAGGAAACAGGGGCTACAGAGATGGCTCGGTGGTTAAGAGTGACCAACCACTGAGCCTCTGTAGAGGACCTGAGTTCAATTCCCAGCTCCCACATGGCAGCTACCAACTATCTATAACTCCAGTTGAAGGAGATCTGACACCCTCTTCTGAACTCTCTGGCCACTGAACGACATGGGTACACTTATACACAATGCAAGCAATATACTCATACATATAAAATAAAAGTAATAAAATATTTTAAAGCAGAAAAAAAGACCAAGAAAACAATTTTTGGACTTTCTTCTGAACTTTTGCCATTTTAGATAACTTAAAGAATTTCTTTGGGAGCTGGAGAGATGGCTCAGCAGTTAAGAGCAATGGTTGCTCTTGCAGAGGACCCAGGTTTGATTCCCAGTACCCACATGGCAGCTAAAAGCCATCTGTGAGTACAGTTCCAGGGGGATCCAATGCCCTTTACTGGCCTCCTTAGGCATTGCATGGCGAAGATGCACTTATATATGTGCAGGAAATACACTCATATAGATAAAATAAAGGAATTCCTTGGGGCTGGAGAGATAACTCAGTGGTTAAGAGCACTGGCTGCTCTTGCAGAGGACTGGGATTTGGTTCCCAGCACCCATATGGTGGCTAATAACCATCTCCAGTTCCAAAGGAATATGATACCATCTTCTGGCATCTGTGGGCACTGCATGACATGGGTGTGCTCACATACATGCAGGCAAAATACTCATATGCATAAAAAAAAGAATTCCTTAACTTTCATAGTCCTAGCACTGAATGTGGATTTAAAAAAGCATAGTCAGTGGGGAGTAGAACTAGTGTCTGGAAGGCATAGCTCAACGGTCAAGGACTTGGCATGAGGCCCTGGATATGATACCCAGAAAAAAAGGTACAATTGGCCCTTTGTATGAGTGAGTTCCACATGGTTGGAATTCTAATGATGACAGATCAAAATTATTTTTTTTAATTATTTATCTTTGCATGTGTATGAATGTACTGTCTGCATGCAGGTCTGTGCACCCGTGTCGTGCAATGCCGCGGAGGTCAGAAGAGGGTCTCGGATTCCCCTGGAACTGGAGTTCTCCAGGAATTGGAGTTACAGACGGTTCTTAGCCGCCATGTGGGTGCTGGGGATCNCAATTCTTTCCTAGCTGCCTACTGTCCTGCTTCTAGTCTCTGTCTTTCTCATGCATAGGGACTCCTGTGTCCCTTTTTGTTTCTTTCCTTTAAATTCGTTGCCTACCCATGTGGTAGTCTCAGTATTGCCTTCATGTCTGTGCTCTAGAATCCTTTCCAGATACTCTCCTGGAGTCACAAACTGCCTTCTGAACTGTCCCTTCTCAGGTCTACGGGTTGTATTACATACACAAGTCTTGGCTTTTATGCAAGGAACAGATCCCAAGGGACTAGCTACTCTCCTTTAATATCTTTTTTTACTTTATTTATTTCTGTATGTGTATCAATGTACTGTCTGCATGCAGGTTTGTGCACCCGTGTCGTGCAATGCCGCGGAGGTCAGAAGAGGGTGTCGGATTCCCCTGGAACTGGAGTTCTCCTGGAATTGGAGTTTCAGATGGTTCTCGGCCGCCATGTGGGTGCTGGGGATCGAACCCGGGTCCTCTGCAAGAGCGGTCGGCGCTCTTAACCGCTAGGCCACCTCTCCAGCCCCATGCCAATTTCTATAAAGCACTTGCGCACCTTGGGTATCTGTATCCATGGAGGTCCCTGAAGCCAGTCCCATATAGATACCAAGGGACGACTCTACTTTACTTGTGAAATTTGTATACGTTGACTATCCCAGCATAAGATGCACCAAGAAAAAATATATACTAGAAATCACTAGGAAAATATCCTTAGAAAAAGTCCTTTCTTTCCTTCCTACCTGAGTAGCTGCTGCAGATAGCTCTCCAGCTCCTTTGCCCGAGCCTGGTATACAGACTCCATGTTTTCTAATTCAAGTTCTTGACTCCCAAGCCAGCTGTTCAGCTCCTTCACGTGTGCTTTGGGTAGGTGCTTCTTCACATGCTGTAAGACAGTTTCCACCTGCTGAACTTTACTGCTTCCTCCTTCAAGAGCGAAGAAATCCTTACAAAACACAAAAACTCATTACTGTCTATAGTCAAGACAAAAATGTGCCTGCCGCCCCCTAAAATTCCTCACAGAAGGGCTAGGAAGATGCCGACACCAACGACGGATGACTTACAGGACAGTTCTAGAATGTGTGTCACATCTGCATTTGTCTCTGACTTTCTGGGAATTACATCGAGCAAAATAACACAGGGTCAAAGTAACAGCCTCAAGGAACAAGACTAAGAGAGCTGGCTACATCTCCCTCCCTGGGGATGCAGTGCTTATCCTAAACACTCCTCATGCCTCCTCTGGTCATCAATATGTACAACTGAATAGATTATTCCTCATTTGCATTTACTCACTCCAGATCCCCCATCCCAGTGTTCATGTTTCAAGGCTTGGACATCAATTACTGAGGGCCATGCAATGATCAAAATCAAAGGTATAAAGAGAGGAAAGGTAAGTCTGCCAGTAAAGGGGAAAGGGAGGTTACCAAGCAGTGAATTATACAGAACATCAACAACTACATGGGGGATTAAACACAAAGTATATGCAAATGTCCTGCCATTTTATATAAAGAACATAAGTATCCATGGATTTGGGTATCCATGGGGGTCCCTGGAGCCATTAGTAAGCTTAAGAACATGATTTGGGCTGGAGAGATGGCTCAGTGGTTAAGAGCATCAATTGCTCTTGCAGAGGACCCAGGTTCGATTCCCAACACCCACATGGGGGCTAAAAACTGTCTTTAACCTGGGCATGATGTGGGCACGCCTTTAGTCCTTTAGTTCTAGCACTCAGGACTCAGAGGCAGACAGATCTCTGTGGAGGTTAAGGCCAGCCTGATCTACAGAGTGAGTTCCAGGCCAACTGGGGCTCCAGGGAGACCTTGTCTCAAAAAAAAAAAAAAAGACTCATCATCCAGATAAAGGCAAGGGCCCCAGATATTGAGGTCAAAGAGAAATGTGGGGGAATTGCTTGAGCCTAGACATTTAAGGCCAGCCCGGGTGACATAGCTAGGTGTCTTTCAAACATATTTTAGTTTCAATACATTTTTGTATGCATAACTTACAGTAAGTTTATGTAGCTTTTGTTCCACACTCATTTTAGTTTCTGGTGGTTCAAAACATTCCTTAAGGTTCACTTTGATATTGCTGAGCCAGTCATTAAAGTTCTTACACTGATCTGCAGGAGAAAAGAAAAAAGTTCTATGCATTCAAGTAGGATTTCATATACTTATTACGTGAGAAATTTGGAACCTGCTTCTCATACCACTGGGTAAGGCGGTAATATATTCTGAAAGCCAGCAGTGAAGACTAAGAATAGAGAGCAAGTTGGTGTATTTTTCATACCAAACATCTTTCCAAGTGTACAAGATACCTAAAGACAGGCCCAGGCATGTGCTCATAAGCACATCCTCAGACAGCACTGACCACAGTGAGTGGATCCAACATGAACTCAGTGACTGACCAGGAAGTAAAGACTTGAGGCTTGAACGAGACAGATATTACTTAGGCCAAGCACTGATCACTGGGTGTTTCTCTCAAAGGATTTGTCTAAATATTATTCCTTTAAATACCATCTGTGCAAGCTGTCTATAAGGCAGGCTTAGATGAGCCTTTGTGCCCACAGATACTAACACACTCACACTCCAAAATTTCCAGAAACAAAATCAGAGACACATTTGACACTCACCATTCAAGAGCATGGAAAAGTGATCTTGCAGAGCACTTTTCTTGGTATTGAATAAATCACTGACACTTTCGTATTGTCGTCTCAACTCGGAGAGCTCTGGAGTGAGGCAGCCCACCTGATTCTCAAGGACCGACATGCTGTGCTCCTGCTGCAGGATCTGCTGCTGGATTTCCTGCAACAAGAACAAGCCAATGTCCTGAAACAGGCTCAGTGCACACTGAGCACATGAAGTTTTGTCTATTTTATGCATGTCTGTGTGCACGTATATTTGCATGTGTGTACGTGTGTGCATACGTGTGGAGGCCAGAGGTCAATTTTGGATGGCTTCCTTTTGCTCTGCACCTTATTTTTTGATAGGGTCAGTCACTAATTGGCAGGGCTAGGTGGCCAGGGAGATCCAGGGATCCACCTGTCTCTGCTCCCTGAAACTGGCATCTTAAAATTTTTTTAAATTTATTTATTGTTTTTAGATGTATGAGTGTACTGTCTGCATGCAGGTCTGTGCACCCGTGTCATGCAGTGCTGCAGAGGTCAAAAGAGGGCATTGGATTCCCTTGGAACTGGAGTTAAAGATGGCTCTTAGCCACCATGTGAGTGCTGGTACTCCAACCTGGGTCCTCTGCAAGAGCAGTCAGTGCTCTTAACAGCTGAGTCATCTCTCCAGCTCCCCCCCCCCTTTTTAAATGTGGGTTCTAAAAATAAAAATAAAAAAATATTGTGGGTTCTAGTCATCCGAACTCTGGTTCTTGTGCTTCCATAGCAGGGCATTTACCAAGCCCAACCGAGCCGTTGCCCAGGCCCCACAGCTGTGTTTTAATTGTCTCTAAGTTTTTCAATTGATTTGGATTTCTTTCTCTTTCATAATAAATGTGCAACACAATATTTTTACATTTATTTATTATTTAATGTGGGAAGGGTGCACGTGGGCCACAATGTATATGTAGGGGGAAGAGGACAACTTGCAGGTGTTTGGTCTCTCCCTCCACTGTGTGAGTACCAGGATCAAACTCAGGTTGTCAGGCTTGGCGGCAAGTATCCTTACTTGCTGTGCCATTTCACAGACCCATGATACAATTTAATATCAAAAAAATTACTGTCCACAACACAAATCAAGGATGAAAATTCTAAACATACACTAGTTTTCTGAGGGTTTTTTTCCTGTAAATTTTTTTTCTGTTTTTATTAACTACAAAAGGACAAGATCATCCAAAATAAGGATTTCTGGACTGGGGATATAGCTCAGAGGTAGTGCACTTGCCTAATGTTATTAGATTTAACCTCCAGTAACATCCAAAATAAGAATAAAAATGAAAGAAAGAAAAGGAAAAGGAAAACAAAGTCTGAACAGGGAGATGGGCATTTGGCAGCACCTCGAGCTTCGTGAAGATCTCCAGGCTGTCAGAGGGAGACAGGGCGTTGAGGAGGGACTCAGTTACCCCCATCTGGGTCTTGGCCTGGTCCAGATCCTCTCTTAGCTCAGCTGTGCTGCTGTGAGATACTCCTGTGAGATACTTTTTTACATCTTTCATCCTGCTCAAAACAGAGGACTCCATGACCTGAAATCACAAAATAGATGAAGTAAGGAGCCTGGTTTCGCTGCTTTGGTGGATGGCCTCAATAGACTAAGCTGAGCTTGCTTCACCCCAGAGTGAGCTCCCAGGTATCACACTGCTCTACACCACTGATGTAATCGTTGGAAGGCTGCCCTGAAAGAGAGGACAGTAGGAAAACCTGGAGCTGACGTGTGACCTACCTTCCTTCCTTCCTTCCTTCCTTCCTTCCTTCCTTCCTTCCTTCCTTCCTTCCTTCCTTCCTTCCTTCCCCTTCCCTTTCCCTTCCCTTCCTTTCCCTTCCCTTCCTTTCCCTTCCCTTCCTTTCCCTTCCCCTTTCCCTTCCCTTCCTTTCCCTTCCCTTCCTTTCCCTTCCCTTCCTTTCCCTTCCCCCTTCCCTTCCCTTCCTTTCCCTTCCCCCTTCCCCCTTCCCTTCCCTTCCCCCTTCCCCCTTCCCCCTTCTCTCTCTCACTTTCTTTCTTTCTTTCTTTCTTTCTTTCTCTCTCTCTTTCTCTTTCTTTCTTTCTTTCTTTCTTTCTTTCTTTCTTTCTTTCTTTCTTTCTTTCTTTCTTTCTTTCTTTCTTTCATCTTTTTGAAACAGGGTTCCCCTGTAGCCCCAGCTACTGGTATTAAAGGCATGCACCACCATGCCCCTATTTTCTAACATATTAATTGGAACCCTTCTCACCGAGTAGCTTGCAAGCTGAAACGAGATGAGGCACATTTAAAAAAAAATAGATGAGACTGAAACTAACTATAGAAATATAGAAAGCATTAAATAGTTCTGATTTTTGTTTGCTGGTTTGTTTTTTGTTCAGAGACAGCATCCACTATGTAGTCCAGGCTGGCCTCAAACTCATGATGTCCTGCCTTAGGCTCCCAAGTGTATTACAGACATAGACCACTTCACACAGCCAACATTGATAACTTTTTATGTATTCAGCATTGTGGTAAGCACTTTGTATAGAAAATTAAGAAGATTAAGCAACTTGCCCCAATCACAAAATTGGTACTGAGTATAGACAAGATGCCGGCCAGAAAGCCTGCCTGAGTTCATGAGTAATCACTATGACCCAGATCTAAAGAAGGCTGAAACAAATCTCTTCACCCAGCAGAAAACCACACTTTGGGCAATCTCTTCATTCTCCATCCATCAGTTAATGAACCTCGGATCACTTAAGTCATTCTCCCTTCCTAGGGAGAATGACACACATAGAATCCAAGACACACATAGAAACCAGCGTCACTTTCAATGGAAGAACAACTAGCATTTCCCCTCCACATAAGAAGCCTGGGCGTGATGGCGCACACCTTTAATCCCAGCACTCAGGAGGTAGAGGCAGGCAGATCTCTGTGAGTTCAAGGCCACCCTGGCCTACAGCTCCAGGGCAGCTGGGACTAAAGGAGACCCTGTCTGAAAAAAAAAAAAAAAAAAAAAGAAGCCTGTAAGTAAGTGAAAGGAGAGAAGACCACAAAAATATAGTATTATCACACTGAGTATTAAAATGGGAGTTGAGATAACTTACCCTGATTTTATTCAGAATGTGTGATTTATGAAGTCCATTTTAGAAGGTATAGAGAATATTTAGCTAAGGCTTGAATAAAAAAATCAGATACCTGCAATTCAAGTGGTTTTTCATTACTTTTCAGCAGCAACTGTATGTCTGCTACTCTTCTAGAAAATTCTGAAGTTTGCTCTTCATGGACTTTTAACTCTTCCTAAAATATAAAATTTGAAAGGAAAGCATCTTTATCTCATCTTACTTTCTGGTACCTGTGATGATTGTTGTTGATACACAGAAACCTTAGATGTCCCAGAATTTCCCTTAATCCTTTGGTTTTTTTTGGTTTTTTTTTTCTTTATTAATTTTTATTTATTTCTGTATGTGTATGAGTGTACTGTCTGTATGCAAGTCTGTGCACCCGTGTTGTGCAATGCCGTGGAGGTCAGAAGAGGGTCTCGGATTCCCCTGGAACTGGAGTTCTCCTGGAATTGGAGTTTCAGACGGTTCTCAGCCGCCATGTGGGTGCTGAGGATCGAACCCGGGTCCTCTGTAAGAGCGCTCGGCGCTCTTAACCGCTAGGCCATCTCTCCAGCCCCAATCCTTTGGTTTTTAACAGCCAGGAAGTTATAAACCCAAATGCTTTTAAGCATGGAGGCAAAGGATAGCCAAATGAAGCATTCTCCTTTAAGACAACAGAGGGGCAAAGCCTGACAGGGCTTCACGCACTACTGAAAGGCACTGAAATGTCACAAATCAAATCCATTAATTTTTTTTTTTTGACACAGGGTCTCCCTGTAGCCCCAACTGGCCTGGAACATGCTATGTAGACCAGGCTGGCCTTGAACTTACAGAGATCTGCCTGCTTCTGCCTCCCAAGTGCCCGACAACTTCAAATTCTTAAATAATCCATAATTCAAGACACATTTAAAAGTCTCAGAGAGTCATAGTTTTGGTTTATAACTATCATAATTATCAAGAAAATCAGAAATCATCTCACAATTTGAAAACTTCCCCCAAACATAGCAAAGTACATCTATTAAAATTTACACTGAAATAGTGTTTTCTGGACAAAACAGGTCAAGTGCACCTGCCCCTGTCTGGGATTAAAGGCAGCACCACCACACCTGACTGCCTAGAGGTGGGTTTGTTTGTTTGTTTAGTTTTGTTGACATGTCTCCCTAGTTTCAGCCCACTTAGAAGTCACTATGTGGACCAGGGTGGCCTTGATTTCACAGAGAGAGACCTGTGTGCCTCTGCCTCCTGAGGGCTGGAATTAAAGGAGTGTGCCACCATACCAAGCATCCTACCAGTGTTTCTATGTTACGACCTCCGAGTTGAGTGGCTTAGAAAAATGGTGTGAGCCACAAACCTAAACTATCTGCGATATGGCCATGTAAGAAACAGTTTACCTTCCCTACAGTCTAGACTAACCACCTGGGAATGACCGTACAGTCTGTTAGCTTCATCTAAAGGTTCTTAATGTTTCTTTTTAATGATTTTTAAAGGCTTATTTTATTTTTAATTGTGTATGGGGGGGGTGTGTGCGTGTGTGTGTGTATGTGTGTATGTGTGTATGTGTGTGTATGTGCATGTGAGAGCGGGTGCCCACAGAGGCCAGAAGACAAAGTCACACCCCTGGAACTGGAGTCACAAGTGGTTGTGAATTGTACACTTTGAGTGCCGGGATCTAAACTGAGAGACTGTCCACTAAGCCAGCTTTTCAGCCTCATTTTAACTTTTTTAAAGATTCTATATTATCCCACTGCAAACCTGGTGAAACTTTCACATAACAGTATTTGAATAATAAAGTGTAAAAAAATGTTAAATAGGATTATAAAGGAAAATAATCACATTAGGTTGCAGTTATAAAAATATTTTGTAATATTTTTACTGCATGTTTCTCTAATAATACTAAGTTATTGCAGCATCTACCTAAATACTAAGTTATATGCAGCATCTACCTAAATCCCATATTATAAAAAATGTTATAAGGATAAGAGTCATAGCAATTGAATAATGATCCAAAAAGATATGTGGACTTTATGATAGTGAAGTCTCATACAATGCTCTTTCTATTACATAATACTGACATCAAATACATTTGATGAAGACTTCATTTCAGAAATTTGTGGAAATTGAGATGCAATCTTTCTCCATACAGTGTCCATTTACCACGAGGCCCTTGGGTATCTGTGAATCCCAGATTAACAGTATTCACAAACATCTATCTGGATGTCACAGGGAGGTCAACAGAGCTCAGATCCTTCTCAAGAAGGTTCAAGAAAGAAATACATTATTTCATTTGGAATTTTTCTATTCTGATGGAAGAAATCAAACTTAACATTAAGACGGCAACTGTAGGGCTGGAAAGATGGCTCAGTGGTTAAGAGCACTGGCTGTTCTTGATGAAGAACCAGGTTCAAATCCCAGCACAAACATGGCAGCTAACAACTGTCCATAACTCCAGTTCCAGGGGGTCCTACGCCCTCTTCTGTCCTCTGTGGGCACTGCATGACATGGGTGCACTTAACATACATGCAGGCAACACACACAGACACATTAAAAAAAAAAAAAGATGGTGACTATGTACAAGCAAAGGTCAAGTTACCTTCAACCTTTCTCCCTCCTCCTCAGTCAGCTGATTCAATTCCACTTTCCCAAGGATCTCTTCAGTCCACTCATCAATACTGTTTTTTAAGTTAAAAAGTTTGTCCCACAAAGCCAGAGCACGCACAAGATTTTCACAGTACTCTTCTGTCTTCTCATTTATCTACAGCAATTTTCAAACAGAAATACAGGTGTGAAGAGCATTGCTTCAGTTGAACACTTATTTTAAAATAAAATTTGATTTTTACCAATAGTAGCTAATTTTTTTTGATTAATCAACAAAAAAGAATTTTACTTTCATATATCACATAGTTCTCTCTCTAAGAAATAAAAGTGGTGGGGGTAGTAGTGCATGCCTTTAATCCCAGAACTCAGGAGGCAGAGGACGGTGGATCTCTGTGAGTTCAAGGCCAACCTGATCTATACAGTGAGTTCCAGGCCAGCTGGGGCTACAGCTGTCTCAAAAAAGCTCTCAGCCAATTCACTATAATGTATATGTAAATCAAAGCAGTTGTCATGGCAGGATCACTGTGAGTTCCAGGCCAGCCTGGACTACAAAAGGCCCTGTCTCATAAATAAGTAAATGAATAAATAAATTTATGTAAAACAATTAAATATTTAAAACAAATTAAATTATTAAACTAAAAATGCAGGCAAGTTTTTAGTCTATAATTCATAAAGATATTAACTGATAATCAACTAAGACTATATTAAGTTTATAGTAAATATCAATATCCTGAATGATTGGCTATGTTAACTATTTTAAATAAGTTGAGCGCATTTTTAATTTTTATTTATTTATTTATTTATTTTTATTTATTTTTGTCTTTTCGAGACAGGGTCTCCCTGTAGCCCCAGCTGTCCTGGAACTCGCTCTGTAGACAAGGCTGGCCTTGAACTCATAGAATGCTGATATTAAAGGCATACACTACCACATCCTGTTTTGTTTTGTTTTTTTTTTTGTTTTTTGGTCCCAATTTAAATCTTTAATGTGGTAAGACTGTGAAAGATATACTCCAAAAATATCACTTTGATATGAGACAGAATTTTTAGCTAATTAAGTTATCACATACATCAAGCCATCGATCCACAATAACATTAGCCTCTTTTTCAAAAGGGGGCTCTTGAAAGGTTTTCATTTTATTTAGATGAAACTGTAGATTTTTGCAGATCTGATTTATCTTGTCTACAATTTCTAAATGTTCATTAAATTCTTCCTTGACAGTTTCAACCTGAAAAAAATGTAAGAAAGATGTTTTGATATACTGACAGGCAACTGTAAAAAAAAAGTCAAAATTCTATTCCTGATTACTTAGCTTTGTAAAAATTATCATAAGGGCTGGAAAGACGGCTTAGCACATGAAGACAGCTCGGCACGTCAAGACGGCTCCTGCCGACATGACAACCTGAATAGTTCGATTCTCCACATGGTGGTGGGAGAACACTGACTCCAGGTTATCCTCTGACCTTCACATGTGATCCATGGCAATGTAAGCATGAACACACACACACACACACACACACACAGTAAAACAAAAAATCATAACAAGACCATTCTTATTGCTCTATTTTCCCAATGAAGAGTTTTTAGAATACTATTATATGAAATGATAATCTTACACTCAAATCCCCTCCCACTCACTCTGCATTATGGGACATAGATCTCTTCCTTTAATTTTTATTTTAGGTGAGAAGTGCAAACCAGATAAGTGTTCCACTACTGAGCCACATCCCCAGGCCCTATGGGTTTATTTTTGAAGCAAAGTCTCCCAACTCTGCCTCCTCAGTGCAAGGGGGACAAGTGTGGACCATCAAGCCTTGGATGCATTATGAGATATCTAGAACCCATGTTTGAGATCTAGGGACGATAATACTCTATCAAAAACAAAAAACAAAAACTTAAATATGGATTCAATTGCATTGAAAGAGAAAAAAAAAACAAAATAGTTTTATGTTTCTTTAACAGACATTATGGTTTTCCATATCAAGGAACCTAACTGCTGTTGGGGTTTAAAAGGGGCAGGAGCTGGAGGAAAGTGTGTGGTACACGCTGGAGGGAAGTTAGGTGATGTGTGACAGAAGGGAACTTGTGCAAGCTCTCTCTCCTGACTGCACTGACAAGGGTAACTTAAGTGGGAGGTAGTACAAGCTGTAAGATTTACCACTGGAGAGACTGAGGGTGGGCCACAAAGCCTTACTTTTCTTGATGTCTTACAACTGCATGTGAATCCAGAATTACCTCAAAACTAGAAGTTTAATTTAAACATTGAAATTAAAGCCAAGTACGGTAGTATATACCTGTAATCTCAGTACTGGGGAATCTGAGGAAGGAGGATTGCCAAATTCAAGGCCAGCTTAAGTAATGTAGGGATACATCATCTCAAAAGTCCAAAAGCAAGAGGCTAGGAAGATGGCTCAGTCAGCAAAGTACTGGGGCCATCATCCTGAGGACCTGAATCTGGATCCCCAGCACCCACATAAACAGCCAGGGTCAGCAAAACAAGCCTGCCCTCCCAGCACAGGGGAGGCTGGAGACGAGGATCCCGGGCTTTGGGGTCCCTGCTAGTGTAGCTGAAGTTGGTAAGTCCCCGGTTCAGTGATAGACCCAGCCTCGAAAACTATGGTGAGGACTGATTGAGAAAGACCCACGTGAGCAAGGCAAACCTTTTAATAGCCAAAATCTGAAACCTGTAAGTCCTAAAACTTGGGTTGTCCAGCTTGGCCCCAAGCACCTTTACCTGATGAGTCTCCTCAGTGGCACACTTAAGCTGAGAAGATGTGCTTCAGGGAGATTATACCTTGGGCGTAATGCTAAAACTAAAAAAAAAAAAAAAGAGAGAGAGAAAGACCCACGTTTGCACACAGGCACACACATACATGCTACACAAAAGCAAGGCAGGAAAAACTGAAGTAAGATCTCCAAACCGCAGAGCAAACTCTCCAGCCCCACAAAGCACCCTCTGATTATACTAGTCAGGCTGTCCCTGGGTGAAGAGGATGGAAAAGGCAGGAGAAGGCACTTTTAGCACTAATGAGAAGCACGGGGTTTGTTCTAAAATATCTGGACTGGATAAAAGGAATTAAACCCACTCTGACATTTCCCAAACATTAATAATGCTCTGCCATTCAGCTTTCTTCAGCGCTCTGTCTTTTACTAAAAAGAGTGAAAAGTTAGCACCATATCCTAGATAAACATCCAGCTTTCCATGGTTTGGAAGCATAAAAGACCCCAGTGGTATCATATGTCTACACAGCATCATGAAGACACAATAGCTAGCTGTGCAGACAGTACCTAAGTCGTCACCAATCAACTGCAAGTTGTGTTATAATTAGTTCTAAAATTTCCTTTCTAAAGACAGTTTTTTAAAAAGCTAAGACAAGAATTAAGTAAGTACCATTATATAAAAACTTCTATTCATGGGGCTGGAGAGATGGCCCAGTGCTTAAGAGCACCGACTGCTCTTGCAGAGGACCTGGGTTCGATTCCTAGCACCAACATGGTGGCTGAGAACCATCTTTAAGCCAAGTGTGGTGGTGCACACCTTTAGTCCTAGCACTCCTGAGGCTGTGAGTTCAAGGCCTGTCTGATCTACAGAGTGAGTTGCAGGCTGGCTGGGGCTATAGGGAGACCCAGTCTCAAATAAATAAATAAATTAAATAAATAAATAAATAAATAAATAAATAAATAAATATCAAATGCCCTCTTCTGGCCCCTGTAGCTGCCTGCATGCACAAGGTACACATACATAGTCAAGTACACACATACAAATAAAAAAAAATAAAAACTTCTATGCATATAAAATAATGCATTATTGTTAGCAATTCTATAAAGTGCCCATTGCCAGAAAGGGAATTCCACCAAAATCAGAAAATCCTGCATGGTTATGAATTTTTAAAGTTAGTTTATTAATTTTAAACTTATTTTACTTTTGAGGTGTGCTGAGGGTTGAATTCAGAAGTTTATGAACCCTAGACAAGTGCTGTACCACTAAGCTTTAACCCTAGCCCTTATTCATTTTAAAAATCCACCCAATCCTTTATGGTTAAATTAGACAAAGTTAACCAATTTAGCTTCTGCTGTATACATATGCTTTCATGGTAGGCGATTCTACATAGTGCTTGAAACATGACATTGCCACCAGATAGCAAGCTGGAAAATGAGAGGTGAATGGCTTGACAACCCAGGAGAAGCTGAAACCTTCACCTAGAAGGTTAGGAGGTTGAGGAAAAAAACAAACGGAAGAAGTGAGGAAGAAGTCGATTTGGATATCAGAATTTCAAAAAAGACTGGATATCCCCTCCAGGTACCCCCGAAGGCAGGCAGGCACAAACAGGAAAGCAGGATGACAGCATTTTTTTTTTTTTTTTGGTCTTTCTGAGACAGGGTCTCCCTGTAGCCCCAGCTGGCCTGGAACTCACTCTGTAGACCAGGCTGGCCTTGAACTCACAGAGATCTGCCTGCCTCTGCCTCCCAAGTGCTAGGATTAAAGGCATGCACCTCCATGCCCACTGAGGATGACAGCTTTTAATGGAGACACTTCAGACTCTAGGGTCCCATTCCATCTGCAGAAGACAAGAGGCTGACTTTGTGGAGAGACACTGGACTTGCACCTGCCATAGCTGGGGATGTAGGTGGGTTCTTATTATATCGTCAGAAAGGAGCTAGTCAGGATAGAGGGTAAAGAAACTGGCGTTAGGGAGAGAAACGCCACCTGCCTACAGGGGATGGGTGGAAATTTCACTAGAAGTCAGATAAATGGCTTCTCTAGAAAGGGCTGTTTACAAGTATGGAGCTACAGGTGGGCAACACACAGGGCTGACACTCATTGAGTAAGATGTTAAGTCTCAAGTCTTTAATCCTAGCACTTGGGAGGCAGGAGCAAGAGGATCTCCATGAGTTCAAAGCCAGTCTGGTTTACATAGCAAGTTCCAGAACAGCTGGGGCTACAGGGAAACCCTGTCTCAAAAAGATGGAGGGGGAAAAAAGTAAAGTTAAGTCTCAGATTCTGAATAAGTACTTCTGATAGTACTCCAACAGAGTGGAGGCCAGGCACCAGGCCTGGGAAAGATTCATACACAACAATGAAAAGCTGCAAGCCAAGAGGGACCAGATACCTGGTTAGTATATAAAGCAAACACTCTGGAGTGGCTGAATAAGCCAGAGACCTTGATCCTGAAACAAGTGTACAAGGTGTGAGATTACTGTGAGGAACAACACAAGGGTGGCTCCGTGGGCGCACAAGCTGGAATGGATCTTATAAGGCTGCACATACTGGATTCGCTGAGAACCAAAGAAACCAGCACTCCTTCAATCCGCTGGACTGAGGACAAGATCCTTTTAGGTCCAAGACCAGTCAACCGGAAAGCCGCTTCTGCTGGCTGGAACTAGTATCAGACACTCACCAAACCACCTGCTTGTGATCTTAGTGGCCTCCTTCAATTTGATCCAATACATAGTCAACTGCTGCACAACTGTTGTCTAAACAGTGCTCATTTTGATTGGTCAGCTCTGTGAAACTGGCTGAGAAAGTGGGTCCCAGAAAAGGGCTATCCCTGGCATTCCTGGAGTCACTTGATTTTGGGGGCTGACAATTCTTTTTTTTTTTTTTGAATTTTATTTATTTTACTTATTTATGTGTATGAATGTACTGTTTGCCTGTAGGTCTGTGCACCCGTGTTGTGCAATGCCGCGGAGCTCAGTAGAGGGTGTCGGATTCCCCTGGAACTGGAGTTCTCCTGGAATTGGAGTTATAGACGGTTCTCAGCCGCCATGTGGGTGCTGGGAATCGAACCCGGGTCCTCTGCAAGAGCGGTCGGCGCTCTTAACCGCTAGGCCATCTCTCCAGCCCAGGGGCTGACAATTCTAAAGACCAAGTTGCTATAATAATCTGGTGCATTTGTACATCTACTTTGTTGTTCTCAGCAACTAGGAGGTTTAAATAAAAATGCTTCCTAGCAACCCCGGATATTAGACAAACATACATCAGGCATACTTGCCCCAGCTGGACAGCCCTGTAGCTTAATGCTCATAAGCCAGTGGGAAAAGCCTCATTCTGATGCAAGGTCCTAGAGTACTGTAGTGTGTTCTTTCTAACTATGTAAAATCATAGAAAATAATGACATCTAGTGTCCAAAAAATGTTACTCTTCTCAGCATATGGAATTCTGATTGGTGAAGCTATCAACACAGATGGGACAGTTTGGAGACTTAGCTGTACAGAAGAGGAGTCACTGAAAACACATCTCCCCTGTGTGTTCATTCAGTCTCTTTGCAGTGAAGGCTCAGGCTCCTTTTTAGATAAAGCATTGGGGCAAAGGCTCTTAAAATCCTATAGAAGTAGCAGGTGACTCCAGGCTACAGCAGAACCACAGTCTGAATACTAAAACCCAAACCAAAGTAACCAAGTACGGACTTGGAAATTGATTTCTTTCAAGCTCTGGTGATAAGTTTAATTCTTAAAATAGAATCACTACTACCTGTGAGTCAGATTGCAAAACTGCTTTCTTCTACTAAAGCCTCTTTACTATTAGACTTGTGTGAAGGTCCCCGGCAGCATTTCTCCCCAAATGGAGACTCACCTCTGCTATCTTTTTCTTCATGTTCTCCTTTCCCATGTACGAAGCCTGCTGGGAGATGATGCTCTCTTCCCTTTGAATCAAAATTGTCAAGATGCCCTTAAAATTCTGATATTGTTTTAAGAGATCCAAAACTCTTCCACACTGGTCAAGACTATGAAGAAAAAGAAAAGTGAAATAGCCAAATCTCTGAAAATTAAACAATATATATTCTACAATAATGATAATTAATAAAAGGATTTGGGGGGGGTCTTTTTGAGACAGAGTCTCCTTGTAGCCTCAGCTGGCCTGGAACTTGTTACGTAAACCAGAATGGCCTCGATCCCACAGAGATCTGCCTGACTCTGCCTCCTGAGTGCTGGGATTAAAGGTATGCACCACCATGCTCAGCTAACAAATGAATTTTCCATGTCTGCATGGCTCAAGTAATATAACAATATAACCCAAGAATGGTGAAAAAAATATATACTTATATCAAGTGATATAAATAATCACTGGATTACTGCCCTTACCAATGATATTAAAATAGTAACACATATAAGTTCTGTAGAAATACAAAGTTCACAAGTCCACAGATTCAGCATCTCTTTCTCATTAACCACAGACATGTTGGAAGACACCATCCTAACAGCATTATCGCTGGAGGTTATTTCAAATCAGTTCTTTCACAGACCACTTATGGGAATGTGCATTCTATTCATTCTACATTAAGCCCTTTTTAGAAAGTAGAAACAGGGACTGGAGAGATGGCCTAGCGGTTAAGAGCGCCGACTGCTCTTACAGAGGACCCGGGTTCGATCCCCAGCACCCACATGGCAGCTGAGAACCGTCTGTAACTCCAATTCCAGGAGAACTCCAGTTCCAGGGGAATCCGATGCCCTCCTCTGACCTCCGNGCAGGTGACTCCAGGCTGGCTACCGCAGACCACGTCTGAATACTGAAAACCCAAACCAAAGTAACCAAGTACGGACTTGGAAATTGATTTCTTTCAAGCTCTGGTGATAAGTTTAATTCTTAAAATAGAATCACTACTACCTGTGAGTCAGATTGCAAAACTGCTTTCTTCTACTAAAGCCTCTTTACTATTAGACTTGTGTGAAGGTCCCCGGCAGCATTTCTCCCCAAATGGAGACTCACCTCTGCTATCTTTTTCTTCATGTTCTCCTTTCCCATGTACGAAGCCTGCTGGGAGATGATGCCTCTCTGATGCTCTTCTTACCTGAATCAAAAGTTTTCATCAATATTCCTTTAAAAATTCTGATATTGTTTTAAGAGATCCAAAACTCTTCCACACTGGTCAAGACTATGAGAAAAAGGAAAAGTGAAAAAAAATTGACACACTAAAAAAAGAAAAAGTGAAATGAAGACAGCCAAATCTCTGACTGAAAATTTTAAACAAATATATATTCTACCCAACATGATAATTAATCAAGGATTTGGGGGGGGTTGGGTCTTTTGAGACAGGTTCTTGTAGCCTCAGCTGGCCTGGAATTGTTACGTAAACCAGAATGGCCTCGATCCCACAGGAGATCTGCCTGACTCTGCTCCTCGAGTGCTAGGTGCTTATTAATTTAACGGTATTGCACCACATTTGTCAGCTAAAACAAATGGAATTTTCATGTCTGCATGGCTCAAGTAATATAACAATATAACCCCAAGGAATGGTGAAAAAAAAATATATCCTTATATCACGTGATATAAATAATCACTGGATTACTGCCCTTACCAATGATATTTCAAAAATAAACAGTAACACATATATAAGTTCTGTAGAAATACAAAGTTCACAAGTCCACAGATTCAGCATCTCTTTCTCATTAACCACAGACATGTTGGAAGACACCATCCTAACAGCATTATCGCTGGAGGTTATTTCAAATCAGTTCTTTCACAGACCACTTATGGGAATGTGCATTCTATTCATTCTACATTAAGCCCTTTTTAGAAAGTAGAAACAGGGACTGGAGAGATTGACCTAGCCGGTTTACCCTCGCGGTTATTTTTAAGGTTAGCGGGTCTCCTCCCTCCTAGCGCCCCTACTCCTCCTAGCGGTTAGCGTAGCGGGTTTTCCCTCAACCTAGCGGGTTTATCACACCTTCCTCCTAGTTAGCGGTTTTAAGAGCGCCGACTGCTCTTACAGCGGCAGAGGACCCGGGTTCGATCCCCAGCACCCACATGGCAGCTGAGAACCGTCTGTAACTCCAATTCCAGGAGAACTCCAGTTCCAGGGGAATCTGACACCCTCTTCTGACCTCTGCAGCATTGCACGACATGGGTGCACAGACCTACATGCAGACAGTACATTCATATAAATAAATAAATAAATAAATAAATAAATAAATAAATAAATAAATAAAATTTAAAAAAGAAAGTAGAAACAGTCAGTGAATGTGTAGCTAGCATTTGGTTTCTAGTATAACTAGGTAGTAACCAGTCCTGGGTCTTTTAGAGAACTCACTTTTTTTTTTTTTCCAGTCTTCTTGAGACAGGGTCTTTCCCAGCTGGCTTGGAACTCTGTGTAGACCAGACTGGCTTTGAAGCCACAGAGATCTGCCTGCCTCTGCCTCCTGAGTTCTAGAATCAAAGCATGCACCACCACACCCAGCTAGAAAGTCACTTTTTGTATGGGATCACAAATCTTTTCTCTGTGAAATTAGACTAAATAATATGTCATAGGCTAGCTTTATCTTGGCTTCTGTTTACAGAAGGTTACATTAGCAGACAGGAAATACATGGCATTGGGATGCTGAAGAGAGAGTATTGAAATAGCCACCGAGCGTCTACAGGGTTAAGGGAAGACATCAGAGAACCTCAGGAACTTCCTACAGCAAACAAGTCACATGGATCTTGGCCCTAGCCATAGGTTGGCACCTTCCATTTCCAGCCTGCCTGATAGTATCTAAATCCAGCCTCCGCATGATGGTGAGCTTCCCAAATTGTGCTGTCCCCAACCCTCTAACTGGCATCATCTGAAGCCCCTCCTGCTACTGCAGGCTAGACTCCTCTGGCCCTGGGCACGGGTCCAGACATTTCCAGCCTGCCTTGAATCCAGGTTCTGCTTGGTGCAGGGGTCTGGACAATAACAGCCTGCCTGAGAATGCCCGAATCTGGCCTCCCCATGGTAGTGAGCTTCCTGACTTGTGCTGTGCCAATTTCCCAACCTTGAGATCAGCTGAAGCCCCTCTGGCTGCTGCAGGGCTAGAAGCCCCTGCATTTTAGTAGAGGCCCAGACCTTTGCAGACTTCCAATTGTGCCTGAATCAAGACTTCACCTAGCAAGCCTCCCAAATTGTGCTGTGCTTGCTAGATAGTAGGGGCCAAGACTTTAGAAGGAAGCCTGAGAACATCTTATCGATGCTTGACTTGGGTCTCTGTGGAAGGTCCTGAGTAGCTGGACTAAAACTGGTCCCTCCAATATAAAATCAAAAGAAAGAACCTGAAGCATAGACCAACCAGCCTCTCATACCTAATAAGAAAATAACCAGGGGCTGGAGAGATTGCTCAGCAGTTAAGAGTGCCAACTGCTCTTGCAGAGGACCCGGGTTTGATTCCCAGCACCCACATGGTGGCTAAGAACCGTCTTTAACTCCAGTTCCAGGGGAATCCAATGCCCTCTTCTGACCTCCTCGACATTGCACGACACAGGTGCACCAAACTACATGCAGACAGTACACTCATACACANACCCGGGTTTGATTCCCAGCACCCACATGGTGGCTAAGAACCGTCTTTAACTCCAGTTCCAGGGGAATCCAATGCCCTCTTCTGACCTCTGTGGCATTGCTCGACATGGGTGCACAGACCTACATGCAGACAGTACACTCATACATGTAAAAAATAAATAAAATTTTAAAAGGGAAAATAACCAAGGCACATCAAGAATACAAAGTCAGTCTTCAAGTCAATAAAGGAAGACATGAGTTTCACACCAGAATCACAAACAACAACAAAAAAAGAAACCTACATGTCAAAATCACAATGAAAAATTAATGATATAAATCCCCCACATAATATGTTCCCACTTAATACCACCAGTCCTATAGAAGTGTTCTAATGAGGTAACTCAGGACACCGAAGTTAAAAGAATTATTATAAACATGATCAAACAATTCAATGAATTTCAAGAACACCCAAAAACAAATCAAAGAACTAAAAGAAGATAGGGATAAACTTCTGACTGAATTCACGAGAGAGAGAGAAGCACTGAAGAAAACTCAGGCTGAAATGAAGAAGGAAGTGAAACACTCAGCAAGCCAACAAAAGACAGTGGGGAAAGCCTCAGCAATAGAAATAAAGCCTCCGAAATTGAAAATAGAATATCAAAACTGAACAATGAAGTTGGAGAACTGGACCACTCAAGCAAAGATTATGAAAAAAAATTTAAATGCAGGAATGGAATATGCAGGAAATATGAATTAAGGAATACCATACCTCAAATGGACCTAACAGACATCTACCAAACACCCCACCCAAGCACCAAAGAATATACTTTCTATTCAGTTCCCCATGGAATTTCTCCAAAATCAACCACATACTGGGGCACAAAACAAACCTCAACAAATACAAAAAAATTGAAATAATTCCATGCATTCATTCTGTCAGACCACAATGCAATAAAACTTAATATCAACACCAGAAGAAGCCCTAGTAAACCACACAAACTCATGGAAATTAAATAATGCACTCCTGAATAATGAATGGTCAAAGGAAAAATTAAGAAAGAAATAAAAGCATTCCTGGAATCAAGCAAAAAGACAATAAAATACAACAAAACCTCTGGGACACTTTAACAGTAGTCTTGAGACAAAAAATTATAGCTCTACATGGTTACATTAAAAAAAATCAGAAAGAAGGGCAGGCATGGTAGCAAATGCCTATAATTCCAGCACTCGGGAGGCAGAGGCAGGTGGATCCCTGAGTTCAAGGCCAGCCTGGTATACATAGCAAGTTCTAGGCCAGCTGGGGCTGCAGGGAGACCCTGTCTCAAAAGAAAAAAAAATACAAAAACAAACAAAAATCAGAAAGAGAACAAATAAATGATTTAACATTGCAACTCAAGATACTTGAAAGGCAACAACAAATTAAGCCCAAACCCAGCAGACAAAAAGAATAACAAAAATTAGAGCAGAGATTAATAGGATAGAAAAAAAGAAAACAGGGGCTGGAGAGATATGGCTCAGCAGTTAAGAGCTCCAACTGCTCTTGCAGACCTGGGTTCGATCCCCAGCACCCACATGGTAGCTGAGAACCATCTTTAATTCCAGTTCCAGGGGAAACCAACACCCTCTTCTGACCTCCTTGGCATTGCACAACATGGGTGCACAAACCTACACGCAGACAGTACATTCATACACAAAAATAAATAAATAATAAATAAATAAATAAATAAATAAAAATTTTAAAAAATGCAAAGAATCAATGAGTCCAAGAGCTGGTTCTTTGAAAAGATAAGTGAGATAGATAGACCATTAGCCCAGTTAACCAAACTGGGTAATGATGCAACCAAAAAAGAAAACTACAGACCCTTAATGAATATAGATGCTAAAATTGTCAACAAAACACTTGCAAACCACATAAGGTACACATCAAAAAGGTCATCCACCATGATCAACTAGGCTTTATTCCAGAGATGCAGGGATGGTTCAATATACATAAGTCAATAAATGTTATAAATTGTATAAATGGACTAAAAGACAAAAATCACATGGTCATCTCAATAGATGCAGAGAAGTCCTTTGATAAAATTCAACATGCAGCCGGGCATGGTGGCGCATGCCTTTAATCCTAGCACTTGGGAGGCAGAGGTGGTGGATCTTTGTGAGTTCAAGACCAGCATGGTCTACAGAGTGAGTTCCAGGACAGCTGGGACTACAAGGAGACCCTGTCTTGAAAAGACCAAAAAAAAAAAGTCCTAGAGGGGACTGGACTGGAGGGAATATACCTCAACATAATTAAAGCTATATACAACAAACCAAAAACCATCATCATTCTAAGTGGAAAAAAGTTAGAAGCATGCCCCTTAAAATCAGGAACCTGGCAAAGTTGTCCACTATCTCCACTCCTTTTTAATATGGTTCCTGAAACTCTTGCTAGAGCAATAAGATAAGGAAATTGAAGGAGAACAAATTGGAAAAGAAGAGGTCAAATTATCCTTTTTTTGCAGATGACATAATATTATACTTAAAAGATGCCCAAAAATTCTCTCAGAAAACTTCTAGAAATGATTAATACTTTGATTAAATGGTGGGTTACAAAATTAATCCACAAAAATCAGTAGCTGTTCTATATACCAATAACAAGCAATTGGAGAACCAGTTCATGGAAACTTTCACATTCACAAAGGTTGTCAAAAAAAAAAATCTTGGAATAAACCTGGTCAAAGATATTAAAGATCTCTACAATGAAAATTTTAAGTATGACATGGGTATACTTACATACATGTGAACAATACACTCATACATATAACATAAAAATAAAAAATAAAATATTTTTTAAAAAAGAAAACTTTAAATCTTTTTTTTTCTTTTGGTCTTTTTGAGACAGCATCTCCCTGTAGCCCCAGCTGGCTTGGAGCTCACTCTGTGGACCAGGCTGGCCTTGAACTCAGAGATCCACCTGCCTCTGCCTCCCAAGTGCTAGAATTAATGGCATGCACTACCACACCTGGCTGAAAATTTTAAATCTTTAAAGAAAGAGATTGAGGGGCTGGAGAGATGGCCTAGTGGTTAAGAGCGTTGACTGCTCTTACGGAAGACCCATGTGGGTTCGAACCCCATGTGGGTTCAATCCCCAGCACCCACATGGCAACCGAGAACCGTCTTTGACTCCAGTTCCAGGGGAATCCAACACCCTCTTCTGACCTCCATGGCATTGCATGACACGGGTGCACAAACCTACATGCAGACAGTACATTCATACACATACAAGAATAAATAAAAAATTAAAAAAAAAAAGAAACAAAGAGATTGAGGAAGAAACCAGAAGATGGAAGGACCACCCATGCTCATGGGTTGGAAGAATTAATATTGTGAAAACGATCATCCTACCAAAAGTAATTTATAGATTCAATGCAATCTCAATCAAAATCCCCATGACATTCTTCACATAATTAGAAAAAAAAATCCTAAAATTCATATAGAAACACAAAAGACCTTGGATAGTCAAAGCAATCTTGAGCACAAAGAGCAATGAAGGGAAGATTACTATACCAAATTTCAAGCTATATTACAGAGCAATAGTCATAAACAGCATGGTACCAGCACAAAAACAGACACATAGATCAATGGCACATAATTGAAGACCCAAAGTTGAGCACATGCAATTTCAGCCACCTAATATTTGACAAAGGAGACAAGAACACTCACTGAAGAGAAAGATAACATTTTTAGCAAATGGTGCTGGCAAAACTGGATCTCCACCTGTGGAAGAACGAAACTAGACCTTTATCTTTCACCTTGCACAAAAGTCAATGCCTTTAATCCTAGCACTTGGGAGGCAGAGATGGGCGGATCTCTGTGAGTTCAAGGCTAGCCTGCTCTATAGAGTGAGTTCCAGGACACCCAGAGCTACAGGAGACAGGAGACCCTGTCTCAAAACGACAAAAAAAAAAAAAAAATCAACTCCAAGTGAATCAAAGACTTCAATGTGAAACTTCTGAAACTGTTAGAAGAAAACATCAGCAGTAACCTATAAGATAGGTGTAAGGGGGCTGGAGAGATAACGTAGCAGTTAAGAGCACCGACTGCTCTTGCAGAGGACCTGGGTTTGATCCCCAGCACCCACATGGCGGCTAAGAACCATCTGTAACTTCAATTCCAGGAGAACTCCAGTTCCAGGGGAATATTAGAGCCTCTTCCTACCTCCGTGGCATTGCACGACATGGGTGCACAAACCTACATGCAGACAGTACACTCATACACATACAAAAATAAGTAAAATTAAAAAAAAAAGATAGGTGTAAGAAAGGACTTTCTAAATTAGACAGTAGTTGCTCAGGAATTAAGGTCAACAATCAAGAAGTAGGACCTCATTAAACTAAAAAGCTTCTGTACAGGAAAAGAAGCGATCAAAGAAATGAAGAAAACCCATAGAGTGGAAGAAAATCTTCACCAGCAACACATCTGACAGAGGTTTAACATCTAGAGTATATGAACTACTCAGATAAACAGAGAATCAAGAAGACAAGTGGCCCAATTAAAAGAAGGGCTAAGGATCTGAACAGAGAATTCTCAAAAGAAGAAATAAAGATGGCTAAGAACCATCTTAAAAAGTTATTAAGTAATTATTAACATCATTAATAATTAAGGAAATGCAAATTAAAACCACTTTAAGAATTCATCTAACCCTAGTAAGGCTGGCTAAGAACAAGAAAGCAAATGATAAGAAATATCATGGTGGAGCACAGTGGGGAGGGGCTGTGGGAGGGCACAGTCGGGAGGGGCTGTAGACAGCACAGTGGGGAGGGGGCTGTGGACAGCACAG
>VZQC01002452.1:2381977-2410295 GCA_009823505.1 Rhizomys pruinosus
GATTGCCCTGGAACTGGAGTTCTACTGGAATTGGAGCTTCAGACGGTTCTCAGCCGCCATGTGGGTGCTGGGGATCGAACCCGGGTCCTCTGTAAGAGCGGTCGGCGCTCTTAACCGCTAGGCCATCTCTCCAGCCCCAGTGTATACCTTTAATCCCAGGACTTAGGAGGCAAAAGCAGGCAGATCTCTGGGAGACTGAGGCCAACCTGGGGCTTCCTGGGGAGCCCATCTCAAAAAAAACCCAAAACTTAAAGAGTTAAAAAAAGAATTTTTTTTTATTTTATTTTTGGTATCTTTGAGATCTCCCTGTAGTCCCAGCTGTCCTGGAACTCACTCTGTAAACCAGGTTGGCCTTAAACTCACAGAGATCTGCCTGCCTCTGTCTCCTGAGTGCTGGGATTAAAGGCATGCGCCAGAATGCCCAGGTTTTTTTTAAATTAATCTCTAATAATCTTTGGTTATCTATTAAGCTGTATCCATTGCCTTAAACTTGGAAGAGAAAGAAAAACAACAAACAAAAGAACAAACAAAACACTTGGCTCCACTTCTGAGGAACTACTTGGCCATTGATAATGGATGCTTGAAGGCATTTTCTTCAGTGGTATAGGACTGGTAAATTCCCTGGACTCCAGTAATTAGCCCCAGACCTGTGCTCCTGAGAGCAACACTAATTAATCTCATTGAGCCCCACATAGATATACACCAACACTAATTAATCTCATTGAGCCCCACATAGACATACACCAACATAAAAACAGACAAGAAGGGAGAAGAAGTGAGAAAAAGAAATGACCAATGAAAATGTCATCCTGAGACTATAGGTTTAATTAATTCATACTAACATGTATTAAAACACTAACCTCCCTAGCAACCAATAAAGCAAAACAACAACAAAAATCCTGGGAACTCTCCCTAAAAAACACCATTGAGTCTTTAAGTTACAAATGAGTGTGTATCTATGAATAACTGGTCAAAGAAATTTAATAATGGTTTGTTTTTTACATTCACAAAATTTAAACTATGCAAAATGCCTCCACGTATCTCATTTTCACTTAAAACCTCACAGCAAATCTGGCAGCTGGGCTGGACTGAATTATTATGCTCATTTTACAACAACAAAGTACCAAAGCCATGCCAGGCATGGTGGTGCACGCCTTTAATCCCAGCACTCAGGAGGCAGAGGCAGGTGGATCTCTGTGAGTTCAAGGCTAGCCTGGTCTACAGAGAAAATTCCAGGCCAGCTGGGGCTACAGGGAGACCTTGTCTCAAAAACACCAAAATTGGTTAATTAATTAAAATAGCAAAGCCAGGGAAATTAAATTCTTGCTCAATCTTATAATAGGTTATACTGTTTATATTGTACTTCCAAATACAACAGGGAGCTACACAATGAAATCTGACTCAAAATATTCTTCACTTGAATATTTACTTTTAATATTATCAGGAGGACAGTATCTAATAATCGGGAAATGGCACAAGTTCCAGTAACTCCGCATGTCATTTCAGGGAAGGAAACATTTAGCTGTCAAGCAATACCAGGAGCGATGGATAAGCATTCTGGTTTTTTTTTTTTTTTGGATAAGCATTCTTTAAGCAGTGGCTGGGCAGCTTCTCACCTTGTACTGTGAGATGAGCCCGCTAGGGAGCTCTCTTCCTTGAAGTAACTGCTCAGCTCTCGAGATGTATGATTCTAGCTCCTTCTGTGCATCTTCGACCTTCAGCCTCACGTCTAATTGTGGCGATGTGTCAGTTAAGTTCTTCAGTGCTGCAGACAATTCTACCATGGTAATCTATGAAGACAAAGAGTTCTCCTGTTAACAGTCGGGCCAACTTCTTACTAAATTTGTAAGTTAACAAAATTTTGAGTAGCAGTCTATGTTTTCCAAATAGACATAGAAATTTTTGAATTTTTTAGAAACATATGACTTAAAACACCTCTATTTTCCAGTATGTTCTAATTTATAAAGGAATAAAATAGAAAATAATATTTAGCAAAACATTTCCAAGCTTCAAGGCTAGTCTTGCCTCCTTGCCCAGCTATGAATCACTTGGTTCTTAAAAAAAAAAAAAGAAAGAAAGAAATAATATTAAGTTGGGACCTGGACTTTCTCTTCAGCTTCTTGAAGCTTTGCCTGCAGCCCAGCTCTGAGAACATGTTGGAAGGACTCCAAGCTTGAAGCACTTTGAACATCCATCTGTAAAGTATCTTCCATTCTGGCCAGAAGCTCTTGATACATAGAGCCTTTAGCAATAAGATGCTATGAAACAAATCAAAGAGAGATCACAAGAAATATTCCAACTCTATGTTACACATTAACCAGACCAATGTCCCGGGAAACAGTGAAATGTTAATTGTTAATCCGGAATGAGACAAATTTGTAATCTAAAAAAAATGTTATTTTAAAAACACATTTTGAAGGCTGTAGGTAAGGCTGAGTTGGGATGGTGACTGCCCTGCCTGCAGGCAGCCCTGGGTCTATCCACAGCAACCTCTAAAAGCCAGCACGGCTGCACACACCTGTAATCCCAGCAACTGGGACGTGGAGGCAGGAAGATCAGAAATTCAAGGTCATGCTTTGCTACACAGCAAGTCTGAGGATAGCCTGGGCTACATGAATCCCTCCCTCAATAAATAAATAACACTCATTTTGCAATCTTATAATAACAAACTCTGATTCTGAACCTCAACCTTTTATAGAATACTCTTCATAAAACTTTCAGGGCTGGCCTAGCAGTTAAGAACACCGACTGCTCTTACAGAGGACCCGGGTTCGATCCCCACACCCACATGGCAGCTGAGAACTGCCTTTAACTCCAGTTCCAGGGGAATCCGACACCCTCTTCTGACCTCTGCGGCATTGCATGACACAGGCGCACAATCCTACATGCAGACAGTACATTCATACACATAAAAAATAAATAAAAATTTTTTTTAAAGTTAAAAAAAATCTTTCAATAAAATAAAAACTAGAGCCAGGTCTGGCGGCTCCTACCTTTGATCCCAGCACTTGGGAGGCAGAGGCAGGAAGATCTCTGTGAGTTTAAGGCCAGCCTGAGCTACATGAGTTCCAAGCCATCTGGGGCTACAAGGAGACCCTGTCTCAAAAAGGCAAAAAAATAAAATAAAATAAAGACTAGAAGTAAGACAAGGCCAATAGAAAGAAAATAAATCTGGGCCAGGTATGGTGGGCATACCTTTAGTCCTGGCATTGTGGAAGTGGAAGTGGGGGGAAGCAGGTGTCTGTGAGTTCCAGGCCAGCCAGGGCTACATAATAAGATCCTGACTCAAGAAAAAGAAAAGGAAGGGAGGAGGAAGGGAGAGGAGAGAAAGAAAGGAGAAAGAGAGAGAGAGAGAGAGAGAGAGAGAGAGAGAGAGAGAGAGAGAGAGAGAGATTACACAAGGTCAAAAGAAACAAAATAAGTTTGAACTGTGGGTCCGGACATGGTAGTACATGTCTATAGTCCCAGCTCTTGAGAGGTTGAGGCAGGAGGACTGTCACGAGTTCAGGGCCAGCCTAAGTTATATATCGAGATAAACATCAAAAATAAAAAAGAGAAAACTTTAGTATAATTGTTATAACTTTTAGAAATAAAATTGTCTTAAGTCAAACTAGTAGGGAAAAGTCAACAAAGAATCTTTTGAACTATGTCTTATACAACATACCAAAACTAAATTCCAGATAGTCAGAAAGTGATGAAGCCATGCATGAAGCTACACGAAGGGCAAATTCCCCACGAAAACCAACCTGCTGCCTGCATGCAAAGCTTTCAAGGCGTAAGAGCAGAAAAAGGCATGGCTTCACAAATGTATAAACTTCCTTTTCAAAAGAAAATGGGCCACTTAATAGTCAAAAGCTTAGAAAAAATATTTGCCACCAAAATTAAAATGGGGGTGGGGGGCTGGAGAGTTGGCTCAGCAGTTAAGAGCACTGGCTGTTCTTACAGAAGACCAGCCCCCACATGGAAGCTAACAACCATCCTTAACTCCAGTTCCAGGGGATCTGAAACCCTCTTCTCTCCTCCATGGGCACTATAGGACACAAGTGCACTTACACACATGCAGGCAATACACTATTTCACATTAAAAAAACATTGTGTCTACTCTATGACAGACACTGCTCCAGAAATTGGGCACAGTGCAGGGCCAAGACAGAGAGGTAGATTCTTTTTCAAGTCTTACAGATAATTGCCTATGGTTATAAAGGCAGGAATTATAAAGGCACAATTCTGTTTCTATAGTAGAAATATCCTCTGTTTAGGAGCTTATATTTCCTACATTAAAATATGTCTTTGGTCTGGACATGGTGGTGAACTCCTATAATCCTCCTCCAGAGGTGGAGGCAGAAGAATCAGGAGCTGAGTTCATGCATTTGAGGCCACCCTGGGCTTCATAAGACCCTGTCTAAATAAATAAATGCATATATAAATGAATGAATAAATAATAAAATATATGTCCTATTATTCTAATACAGGGGAGTTGAGTTAATTTTTTATTAACTGAAGTATTTTTCAGTTTGAGATTATTTTCTCATTGTTTATAAGAGGGATCATTGCCATTTTTAAAAATACTTTCAAAATAATTTAAAAAAATTTTAATTCATACTTTAGGGCCAGCAAGATGTGTCAGCAGGTAAGGGTGCTTGCCACTGGTGATCTGAGTCCAATCCCTGGGTCTCAGGGGGCAGAAGAGGAGACCCTATTCCTGCATGATGTCCACGTACACAACAATGGCCTGCCCCTCAAAGTAAATAAATATAATAAAAACTTTTAGTAGGCTTCTAAAATGCTGTGTAAAATACTGAATATCTACTTCATTTCCTTCATCAAAATAAATTCCAGATAATGTAAATAATAAAAAAACGACATTGGGAAAATAACAGTAGACAAAATGAATCCCTTTTTGTCTTTTTTTATGTGTAGGAATGTTTTGTCTGCATGTATGTATGTGCACCATGAACATGCAAAACCCACAAAGGTCAGAAGAAGGTGTTGGATCCCCTGGAAGTGGAGCTATGGACAGTTGTTAGTGTCGTGTGGGTACTGGAAACTGAACCCAGGTCCTCCGTAAGAGCAGCCAGTGCTCTTAACCTCTGAGCCATCTTTCCAACCCCTCCTTTAACAGTTTTTATCTGAAGACCCAAGTCCACATAAGTCCCCAACCATGAATATGCCCTTTTAAACATGTTTACACTTATACCTTCAAATTGTCCCCCACAGAACTATCCACATCATCCTGACAATGCAAAACTTCCAGAATGGATTTGCTTTCTGAATCCCAGATTTCCATCTGTTTGATGAGTTTTTCAACCTCTCCAGTCACTTTCAATTTTCTAATGGATTCTTCATCTTCTTTCTCCTGTTCTTCCACAGCCTGCAACACCCAAAATTATCATTAAAAAACGTGAGCACAGTATGAAAAAGGTTTTAAAAATTAGATAATATTGCTGGGCATGGTGGCACATGCCTTTAATCCCAGCACTCGGAAGGCAGAGGCAGGCAGATCTCTGTGAGTTCAAGGCCAGACTGGTCTACAGAGGGAGTTCTAAGCCAGCTGGAGCTACAGGGAGACTCTGTCTCAAAAAGACAAAAAAAAAAAAATTAGATAATGTCCTGGAGAATGTGAATTCAACACACAGTCACGCGGGGCTCACATAATGACAGCAACACAGAGACAGATCATTAGGTGATTCTGTCGCAGTGTGAATATTACAAGGCCAATGTCCTTACACAAACTCAGATGGCAAGGGTTACTACACATGTAGGCTGTATGGTATAGCCACCGTGGTATGCTGGGTCTGTTCTGTCTGAAACACCATTATGCAGTGTATGACTGAACATGAATGATGTAAGACCCAGTTTTGTATGTGTGTATGAGTGTATGAGTGTATTGCCTGCATGTGTATAAATGTACCTGTGTCATACAATGCCCACGGAGGTAGGAAGAGATCATCAAATTCCCCTAGAACTGGTTGTTAGCTACCATGGGCAGCTGGTAATTGAACCCAGACCCTCTGCAAGAGCAGCCAGTGCTCTTAACCTCTGACCCTTCTCTCCAGTCACCCAAGACCCAGTTTTGACAATGATAATACGATAGCTTATATCACTTTACAAATGAAATGATGGGGGGGAGACGCCATAACGCGCCAGGGCAGTAGGATAGAAAGGTTATTCCTGGACAAACTGTCAGCCCATGAAAGGAAACAGCCAGAATTGACCAGACTCCAAGTCAACAGCTCCAGAGAGAGTGGACTGTTTTACCTCTCATCCACCTATGCCCCTTTTCTAAGCCTAGGGAACAACCTGCGGAAGAGGGGGCGTGGTAGAATGTAAGGGCTGCGATTGGGGTGAATGGTGAAACTACAGCAATGTAGTCTGGACACTCATTTGATCAACTTGATTGAAAAACAACCTGTCACCCCCCACTGGATGGTGGGGCTGTAGGGGTTTGGGCACAACAGCCTGCAGATAGGTTTTGCATGAAGGATGCTTGTACTCATGGATTATCACTTATAGCTAAAAATGAAAAAAAAAAAAAACTGAGAGAAAGATGCAGGACAGTTATGGCAGAATGCATGATCTGGGATGGGGTGGGGGTGGGGGGGAGGGAAAGGGAAATAAGCCTGAACTGAATTGGAAAAAATGTATGAAATGCACAAAGCATCAATAAAAACTAAATTAAAAAAAAAATGAAATGATGGACTACACATGTTACTTTAATTATATAATTTCTATAAGCAAGCAATTTTTTTTTTGAGACAAGGTCTCCCTATAGCCCCAGCTAGCCTGGAACTCACTCTGTAGACCAGGCTGGCCTTGAACTTGCAGAGATCTGCCTGACTTTGCCTCCTGAGTGCTAGGATCAAAAGCATGCGCCACCACACCTGGCTTAAAGATGGTTCTTAGCCACCATGTGGGTGCTGGGAATCAAACCTGGGTCCTCTGCAAGAGCAGTCGGTACTCTTGGGTGCTCTTAACTGCTGAGCCATCTCTCCAGCCCCTAAGCTAGGTAATATTATCTCCATTTTATAAATAGCACTAAAGCTTAGAAAATTAGTCTTCAGGAACATGTCTAACTCTTATAAATAATTAAGAACACCTATTAGTAACAGTAATAATGAAATATCATAAAATAGATTCAGAGGCAGGGATGGTAGCACACACTGATAATCTTAGTATTTGGGAGACTATGCAGAATTGATGCTAAGTTCCAGGACAGCCTGAGTATTGATTCTACATCTCAAAAATAAAACAGGATGAGCTGCATGTGGTGATACATGTCTGTAATATCAGCACTCAGTGGGTTAAGGCAGGAGGATTGCCATAAAGGACAACTCAGACAAAAGTTTTTATATTTTGGTCGTTTTGAGACAGGGATTCCTTGTAGTTCCTGCTATCCTAGAAGTCACTATGTAGACCAGGCTGGCTTTGAACTCACAAAGATCCATCTGCCTCTGCCTTCCAAGCACTGGGATTAAAGGTGTGCACCACCATGCCTGGCCTTATATTTTCTTTTTTTAATATCTTATTTATTATTTTTATTTTATGTGTAGTGTATTGTCTGCACGCATGCAAGTGCACCTATGTCATGCAAGGCCCATGGAGGTCAGAAGGTGTTGGATTCCCCTGGAATTGAAGTTATGGACGGTTGCTAGCTGCCATGTGGTTGCTGGAGATCAAACCTGGGTCCTCTGCAAGAGCAGTCAGTGCTCTTAACCACTGAGCCATCTCTCCAGTCCCACAACTGTATTTTCTTAAGGAAAATATCAAACTTAAATTATTCTTACGCGCAATGCAAGGTACAAAGTGTAACAGCTTTACCTGTGTCAAGTCACTGGAACTTTCATAGACTTCCACTGGCGTTTCCAACTCTTTAGACAGAATAGCTCCAGAACTGTCAAGAATGAGCGGATCCTCAATCTTCATAAGTGGCAGCTTCAGTTCCTATTAAAAAATTAATTCTGTAAGCAATGGTCGTATTGCTGCTTCTTTGATAATATATTTTTAAAATATAGTCAAATGAAGCCAGGCGTGGAGGTAGAGGTAGGTGGATCTCTGTGACTTCAAGGCCAGCCTGGTCTACAGAGTGAGCTCAGGACAGGTGGTACTAAAAGGGAGACCCTGCCTCAAAAATACCAAAAAAAAATCTCCCAACTAAAGAAAGCCAGAGCCCAGATATAGTCACAGCAGAATTCTATAAAACATTTTAAAGAGGTCCTACAACCATTACTACTCAATCTTTTCAGAAGGATTCAAACNCCTCTGGAAAAGCAAGCCAGTGCTCTTAACTCTGAACCCTTCTCTCAGTCAGCTCCAAGACCCAGTTTGACAGATGATGAATACGATACAGCTTATATCACTTTAAAAATGAAATATGGGGGGGAGACCGCACATCAAGCGAAACCGCCCAGGGCAGTAGGATCAGAAGTTATTCCTGGAAAACTGTCAGCCATGAAAGGAAACAGCCATAATTGACCAGACTCCAAGTCAAGCATCCAGGAGAGTGGACTGTTTTACAGCCTCTCATCCACCTATGCCCTCTTCTAAGCCTAGGGAAAACCGCCGGAAGGGGGGCGTGGTTAAGAATGTAAGGGCTGCGATTGGGGTGAATGGTGAAACTACAGCAAATGTAGTCTGGACACTCATTTGATCAACCATTGATTGAACAAACAAGACACCGCCCACCCCCCCTAGGATGGTGGTGGGCCCTGTAGGGTTGTTATTTGGGCAGCCAACAGCCTGCAGATAGGTTTTGCATGAAAGGATGCTTGTACTCCATGGTTACACTTATAAGCTAAAAATGAAAAACAAAAAAAACTGAAGCAGAAGATGGCAGGACTAGTTATGGCAGAATGCATGATCTGGGAGGTGGGTGGGGGTGGGCGGGGAGGGAAAGGAAATGTCCTGACTGATTGGAAAATGTATGAAATTGCAACAGCATCAATAAAAACTAAATTAAAAAATAATATAAAAGGATACACATACTTAATATATAATATAAAGAAAAGAAAAAAAAAAAATTTTTATTTTGAGACAAGGTTCCCTTTTTTTTATAGCTGCTGGATTCACTCTGTTTAACTTAGGCTGGCCTTGAATTGCAGAGATCTGCCTGACGTTGCCTCCACTGCGTGCTAGGTACAAAAGCATGCGCCACACACACTGCTTAAAGATGGTTCTTAGCACATGTGGGTGCTGGGAATCAAACCTGGGTCCTTGCAAGAGCGTCGGTATCTCTTGGTGCTCTTAACCGCTGAGCCATCTCTTCAGCCCCTTAAGCTAGGTAATATTATCTCCATTTTACTAAATAGCACTAAAGCTTAGAAAATTAAGTCTTAGGAACATGTCCTAAACTCTTATAAATAATTAAGAACACCTATTTAGTAACAGTAATTAAATGAAATATCATAAAATAGATTCAGAGGCAGGGATGGTAATCACCACTCATAATCTTAGTATTTGGGAGACTATGCAGAATTCGATGCTAAGTCTTCCAGGACCAGCTGAGTATTGATTCTACATCTCAAAAAACATTAATAACAAGGAGAGCTGCCATGTGGTCAACATGTCTGTAATATCAGCACTCAGTGGTTAGGCAGGAGGATTGCCATAAAGGACAACTCAGACAAAAGTTTTTATATTTTGGTTCGTTTTGAGACAGGATTCCTTGTGTTCCTGCTATCCTAGAAGTCATTGTAGACCAGCGGCTTTGAAACTCCACAAAGATCCATCTGCCTTCTGCCTTCCAAGCACTGGGATTAAAGGTGTGCACGCACCATGCCTGGCCTTATATTTTTCTTTTTTTAATATCTTATTTATTATTTTTATTTTATGTGTAGTGTATTGTCCTGCACGCGCATGCAAGTGAGCCATGTCATGCAAGCCCAAGGAGGTCAGAAGGTGTTGGATTCCCTGGAATTGAGTATGGACGGTTGCTAGCTGCCATGTGGTTGCTGGATGATCAAAACCTGGGTCCTCTGCAAGAGCAGTCAGTGCTACTTAACCACTGAGCCATCTCTCCCAGTCCCACAACTGGTATTTTCTTAAGGAAAATATCAAACTTAAATTATTCTTACGCGCAATGCAAGGTACAAAGTGTAACAGCTTTACCTGTGTCAAGTCACTGGAACTTTCATAGACTTCCACTGGCGTTTCCAACTCTTTAGACAGAATAGCTCCAGAACTGTCAAGAATGAGCGGATCCTCAATCTTCATAAGTGGCAGCTTCAGTTCCTATTAAAAAATTAATTCTGTAAGCAATGGTCGTATTGCTGCTTCTTTTGATAATATATTTTTTAAAATATAGTCAAAATGAAGCCAGGCGTGGGAGGTAGAGGTAGGTGGGATCTCTGTGACTTCAAGGCCAGCCTGGTCTACAGAGTGAGTCCAGGACAGGCTGGTACTAAAAGGGAGACCCTGCCTCAAAAATACCAAAAAAAAAAAAAAAAAAAAAAAAAAATATATTATATATATATATATATATCATATATATATATAATATATATACTTTTTTTTTTTTTTTTTTTTTTTTTTTTTTCCCTGTAGCCCCAGATATCCTGGAACTCACTCTGTAGACCAGGCTGGCCTTGAACTCACAGAGATCCACCCGTCTCTGCCTCCCAAGTGCTAGGTCTAAAGGTGTGTACCACCACACCCGGCTTTCATGATTTTATTTTTTTTTTCCCTTTCCCTTTCCCTTTCCCTTCCTTTCCCTTCCCCTTTTTTCCATGATTTTATTTACATGAAAAGTCCAGACTATAGAGAAGAAAACTGATCTGTCTTTGTCTAGAGCTGGGAGGCTGGAGAGGAAATGCACGGAGGCTAATGTTTACAGAGTATCTTCATGAAATGATGACAGCATCAATGATGCTGGACAGCTGTTAAAGTGCTTGGCACGTAAGCTTGAGGACTTGAGTTGGATCCCCAGCAACCATGTAAAAGCCCTGTGTGGTGGCGTGTCTGTGATCCCAGGGCTGGGGAGGCAGAGCCCAGAGGAGCCCTAGGGATTGCTGGTCATCCAGTTTAGCCTATCAGAGAGCTCCAGGTTCAATGAGAAACTTTGACTCAAGAAAACAAAGCAGAGAGCAATTGAGGAAGACACTCAATATCCACCTATGGTCTACACACACACACACACACACACACACACACACACACACACAACCTACACTCACATGCAAACATACACGAATACATATACATTCACACCTCACTCTTTAAAACAGAACCTGATTATACCAATGGCTGACAACTGAATATGCCAAACACCCCTGAGCTACATATGAGCCAAGTATACACTGTGTGGACTATAGCCCCAAAGAGGTGTCACCAGAAACAAGAACTTACAAGTGGATTTTTTGTGATAAACTTTCTCCATCTTTTATTCAGTCTTCTAAGTTCTTTAGAAATAGATGATCCAATTTCAACATTACTGACTTCAATTAAGAAGCGTCCAACTTCATTCAGAGAAGTGTATTTCACACTCCACTGGGAGAGCGTCTCAGAGGGAATCTATGTAACACAGAAGCAACATAAATACTTAATGATATAGTATTTTGTCCTTCTATTATCCATAATAAATCTTTACCAAGTCTAAATCTCAGCGAAAGTGAGTGTGAAGGTCTCTGCCGAGACGTGGACTTTCCCGTTAGAGACTCGTTAGTTTGCTGTCTCAGACTGCTGTTTGGCAGGTGCCAGGTTGTTCCTGCCCTTGTTCCTTCTAAAGGACCTGCCCTATCTTTCTAAGTGCTGATGAGGTTCCCAAACTTGCTCGATCAATAGAGGCCATCATGATTTGGTAATGGTTTTAGTATTTCCCAATTTTAAGTCATCAAGTTCAACAACTTAATACTGGTCTGTAGCTAAGAGACAGATGCTGACAAGGCTCCTTCAGAATTAAAGTACCCAGCAAGATCTCATGGGCAGCCCAGAGCAGGTCAACAGAGGTTTGAAACCGCACATTCAATACAATAACTCTTCTCAGAATTAGGTATATTTTAATATCAGACCTTCAAAGAATGGTCGGAAGGCCAAGAACTGCACCTCGAGCGTCCGTGCAGGGGACAGGGACGATGACAACTTAGCAGCTTTAAAATGCTTTTTCTTTACCCTCCACTCATCACAATTCTGTATTCACATCAGCAATCTACCATCCTTTAAGTAATTCTAGTTTCCACTTGGAAAATGTTAAATGTGAAAAGATATCTAGATCCACTTACAACAGAGAAAAATTACAGAAGGAAATACTATGTCTAATCATCATAAAATAAATTGTTTCTCAATTAGCATATGAAAATAATGAACTACACTGATGTTCCTTCTACATGCCTGATATTAAAACATACCATACTTAACTCTGAGAAGAGGTGTCATACTGAATGTGCAGTTTCAAACCTCTGCTGAGATGCCCTGGGCTGCCGGTGAGATCTTGCTAGGTACTTTTAATTCTGAAAGGGGTCTTGGTGCATCTGTCTTTTAGACACCAGGCTACTATTAAGTTGTTGGACTAGATAACTTAAAATTGGGAAGTATTAAATAATTCTTTGCCTGGAAACTAAATGAAACCATTATCAAGGCATGATGACCTCTATTGATGGAACAAAATTGGGAGCCTTGGCTGTAGAAAATCAGGAAGGTTTTAGGAATAATGAGTTTCAAGTAAATGTAGCTTTTAAAAACATCAATTTAGCTAGGTGAGGAAAAGCATGCCTAAGATCCTACCACTAGGGAAGTTCCATGGAAGCAGGAGATTCTTGAGTTTGAAGCTAGCTTGGATCACATAGCAAGAGCTTGCCTCAAAAAGAAAAAGTAT
The DNA here is from genome assembly GCA_009823505.1 of Rhizomys pruinosus. NCBI lineage: Eukaryota > Metazoa > Chordata > Mammalia > Rodentia > Spalacidae > Rhizomys > Rhizomys pruinosus. Next base: position 2,394,783 of record VZQC01002452.1, read on the forward strand.
TAGAGCCAGGCGTGGTGGTGCACACCTTTAATCCCAGCACTTGGGAGGCAGAGGCAGGTGGATCTTTATGAGTTCAAGGCCAGCTTGGTTTACATAGAGAGTTCCAGGACAGCTGGGGCTACGGGGAGACCCTGTATCAAAAAAAAAAAAGAAAGAAAGAAAGAAAAAGGATTGGGGGATGGGGGCAGGAGTTAGATCCTGGGCTTCCCGAATGTCAGAAAAGTGTTATACCTAGCCTTTGCAAATGGATCTATAAGCTCTCAAGTTCAAGTCATTAAGTTCTCTAAAGAGCTTAGCAAATAAGGGTCTGGTGATGTAGTTCAGTTGGTAGAGTGCCTGCCGAGCCTGCAGGAAGCTTCAGGTACAAACCCAGCATTTCATAAACCAGGTACGTTACTGGACCTATAATCACCAAATTCAGGAAGACCAGAAGTTCAAGGTCACTCTCAGGTATCAAGTATGAGACCAACCTGGGATATATGAAACCAATACTCAAAGTGAGAGAGTGAGAGAGAGAGAGAGAGAGAGAGAGAGAGAGAAACACTAACCAATACATCATCTAAGATCTGTATTGTTTATATAGATTGGGGTGTGTATACATACAATGGAGAGAAAATACATTTCTGGCAGGGAAGAAAGTAAACTCCTTCCAAGATCTTGAAGAATTTTCTAGAAGACATATTTAGTCATCTGTGGACATCCACTTTAGGAGTGAAAATGGGACTCTAAACAAAAAGAAATTAAAAAAAGCAAAATCGAGACAGTGCCATTAAATTGCAAATACCTCTTTGATTTTTTCCTTCTTTGTCTCCTCAAAAGCAGACTTCAGTGGGCGAAGGATCTCCTCGTAGGTCCCCCAGGACACCAGCACCCTTTGCAGAGTGGACTTCGCATTATGAACAGATTGTCTGTATGTATGAACGTTCTGTCCCATCATCATGTACTGTTCCTTAACTGACTCACATTCTCCAGCTACAATATTAGCAAAACAAAAAAGCTAGTCTTAGAAAACTTTTTGTTATTAAATATTAAGAAAACTATTTGCACTAATTGACATTGGCAAAATAAACATGTTTCTCTAACAATTTTAAAAGCAAAACCAAGAATTTTCCAAAGAAAACATACATGGAAAAAGAAACTTCCAAACCATTAAAATTAAAAGAAAGCAAAATGTCATTTTGAAGTAATGGTCATTTCCTTAAAAAGTAACTGGGATACTTTACCCAAATTCTTATAAATTTCTTCACATTTTTTAAAAGAAGTATCAAGTTGAGCTAGGCACTTGTTTTCTTCAATAAATTTCTGTGAAGGAAAGAAAAAAAAAAATACTGAGAGTTTTTACTTTAAAAAATATGCCATGAACAGATCTTTGTGATCAAGGCCAGCCTGGTCTACAGAGTAAGTTCCAGGACAGCTGGAGCTACAGGGAGACCCTGTCTCAAAAGGACCAAAAAAAAAAAGCCATGAAATCCACATGTTGACATAAATGGACATCAGGAAAGCATGGAGCTACCCAAATTTCTTCAGGGCTTTGCTACCACACACCACCATAGCCAAAAAGGAAGAGAAGTGCATGAAGGCCAGTTAGCGTTTAGGAGATGTTAGTAGGAACATGACGGCATATAACTGTTATGTCTGGAAGACTGAGCTGAAGGTGGTCACGTGATTCTCCAATGGTGTTCCTCTTGCTGGGAAAAGACAAGTTCAGTGTCTGAGCAACTTCAAAATCTCCTACTCCACCTATCTTATTCATATTGCATAACTGTATCAATTGCTCTTATTTCACATGTTTTATTAATATTCGTAATGCTAATAAGTCCTCATTAGGTAGATTGGGCTATTTTATCAGTACCTATCATCAACTGCACAAAAATATTTGAAGAAATACCATTAACTAAATCTGTCATGAAAAAATATGGAGGTAACTCATTATTTTCAGTGTAGTTATTTTGTGCCAGTAACTATTATCATTACCTCAAGTAGCAAAAAGGGAATTCACTCCTAAAATCCCAGGACTTAGAAGGCAGAGGCAGGAGGATCAGGAGTTTAAAACCAGCCTGACTATATGAGACCCTGCCTCAAACACATGTACATATGCGTATACACACACATACACACACACACACACACACACACACACACACGCCTGGAGAGATGACTTCAGCAGTTAAGAGCACTGGCTGCTCTTGCAGAGGACCCAGGTTCAGTTCCCAGCACCCACATGGTGGCTGACAACCATCTGTCACTTCAATTCCAGAGGAGCCAGTGCCCTCTCCTGGCTTCTGTGGGCATTACACACATGGGCACACGTATATGCAAGCAAAATACTCATACACATAAAATTTTTCAAAACTAAACTTCAAAGAATGAAAAATTGTATGTGTGTGTAGAATTAAGTCTCCTGTTTGAGAGCATACAATTTTCAAATGATAAATTGTAAGTAAATAAGTCTTTATCACATTTTTCAAATTTTTCCTGAAATTTACAGTTTTGTCTTTTACAAATTTCTCCATTTCCAAAAAAAAAAAAAAAAAAAGAAAGGATGACACCTAGCCATTGAGATGGCATTTCTCTACTGATTTAGCTTAAATTTTGGCACGAACATACTTACATTTCATTCATGTAAAACATTATTTCCCCTAAAGATCAGAAGTATTTAAGCCAGATAAAAGAGAATTTCATCATAAAACTATAAATGTATTGGTTTTCCTATTAAAACTTGGGAGGGGAGCAACATGGTTCAGCAGATAAAGGTGCTTGCTGCCAAGGCTGGCAACCTGAGTTCAATTCCCAGGTCCCACCTGGTGCAAAAAGAAAACGGATTCCCTCAAGTTGTCCTCTGACCTCCAAATGTGTGCTGTGGCATACATGCCCCAACTCCACTAAATAAATAAATAATTATAATTTTAAAAATATATTTTAATAAAACAAATAGCTAGGCATGGTGGCTCATATCTCAAAAAGATCTAAATAAATAACTAAATAAATAGCCCGGCGTGGTAGTGCATGCCTTTAATCCCAGAACTTGGGAGGCAGAGGCAGACTGTGAGTTCAAGGCAAACGTGGTCTACAAAGCGAGTCCCAGGCTAGCTGTGGCTATAGGGAGACTCTGTCTCGAAAAGAAAAAAAAAAATAACAAAATAAATAAACAATTTTTTAAGAAATAAAAAAATAAAACTTGAGAAACTTGCTGAGTGAAAGCATGAACTAGAAAAGAAAAAATATGAAAAATTCAAGAAAGTGAAAGAAGAGATTTTTAACAGGAAAAGAGCAAAGAATTGAAGTCTTCTCTGTGGCATTAGTTGTCCTGGTGAAATCCATCTTGACAAGGCTGTTCTCTCTTCCTCACACTTCCCTCTGCCTGCTTTTTGAACACTAGTAACTTTTTCTCAAGAAAAATAGAAGCTAATGAGAAGTGCCAAAAAAAAAAAAAAATCTCCAGATCTGAAAATTCACAGGCAATTGTCCCAAGCAAGAATGCTAACCAGCACTCAGACATGGAAAGCGTCCCGAGACCCAGCCCGAAGTGGCTTACATGGTAGTCCTGCAGCAAGGCTTCCACAGACTCTCGGTTCCCATATCTGACGTTCCAAACGTCCAGTTTTGACTTCACTTCATCCAGCAAACCAAGCACCAAACACTTATAGTAATGAAATTCAAGAAGTGGGATGAATTTTCTCCCCAAAATGTTGTTGATTCTGGAAAACAAACATGGTTTTTAATTGACCAGGTGTCACAAATCTGCTGGCATTATAAAAATATTGGAGGGCTTTAATTTTTTAATTCAAACATATGGAACTTACATACACAGTCAAAGGTATATTCCTCTCTCCCTTCCTCCCTCTCTCCCTCCTTCCCTCCCTCTTCCCCTTCCTCTTCAAGACAATAGAAAACAAACACTGTGGCAAGACATAAAACAACCATTTCTGAGGTAAAAATAGGTAATATTCTCTGAAGAAATTCTTTAAGTACATGCTAATCCAAAAATATCGTATAAAGCTTGAAAATGTCTGTATAATTCAATGCAGTTACGATTTAAAAGTTTACATATTTTAAAAGTTTCATTTTAAGGCTAGCATCCTCTTATTATTCCAATAAGTTGCAATGAGTACAGAGAAAAGAGAAGATGGTAGTCGACCATCAGTTAAACAATCTCTATACTGATAATATATATTTTTACATTTTTTATTTTATTATATATCTACATGTATTATATGTATATTTGTGCATGTGAGTGCAGGAGCCTGTGGAGGCCAGAAGAAGGCATCAGATCTCCTGAAGCTAGTGAGCTCAGTGGTTCTGAGCCTCACACCTCCCCGCATATATTTAGAAGCAAAACACGAGGTGTTCCTCTGCAAGGAAGTCAGTCATGTCATTATTTTTTTTTTTTTTTTTTTTTTTTTTTTTTTTGTCTTTTTGAGGACAGGGGTCCTCCCCTGTAGCCCAGCTACCCTGTAATCACCTGTAGCCCGGCGAACCTCAAGGGTACCCAGAGCGTTGGGGGACGGTGGTTAGCCTCAAGTCAAAAATGAACACGTCCGAGAACAAGAGCTAGTGTCGAGCGGCCGGCCTGTCGTGCCTCATCGCGCTCGATTGATGGCTCCCGTCAGGAAGGTGTGGAGTAGAGTTGATAGCGTGCTCGTCTATGGGCAGACTCCCGTGCACGTACCACACTGCTTGCAAGTCCCTTTGTGCCTCATGATTTTTATATCCACTGAACCATCTCTCCAACCGCCTTATACTGATATTGTTACCAGTTTATTTTTCTTATTATCAGCTTATTATTAGATCATACATCAAATGTGTCATGTTGTGGTCGGATGCAGAGTAATTGCTCAGCAAAACGTTACTTGAGACATTTGTGGACGATAAGTTATGAGATCTCACATATTGCGCATCACACACAATGTTGATTCATCAAAATCAGAGTAGGTTGCACCACGTGAATACTTTGAGTTGCTCTGTAGAATTTACTTGGATTAACCGGGAGCCTCTATGGGGCACCAGCGTATTTTTTTTTTTTTTTTTTTTTTTTGTCTTTTCGAGACAGGGTCTCCCTGTAGCCCCAGCTGTCCTGGAACTCGCTCTGTAGACCAGGCTGGCCTTGAACTCACAAAGATCCGCCTGCCTCTGCCTCCCAAGTGTTAGGATTAAAGGCGTGCGCCACCACGCCCGGCTAATACCCAGGCTTATTACATAGGTACAGGAATCCAAAATCTAGTCTCATGATTGCACACCTAGGACTCTTAACTGGCAAGCCATCTCTCCAGTCCCCATTTTACACTTTATATAAAGGGTTTTCATATACCTCCTCCCCTTGATCTAGGAAACATATCCTTGTGAAACATGTTTACAAACAAGAAACAAGCTGAAAAAGCCAGCGCTCGCATCACATGACCCAGTAAAACAGGATGTGAAAATGATATGTCACTGTTACAGGAAACATGAAAGTGTATCATGATGTAGAAGCAAAAACGCAGGAAGTTCTCTCAAAGTCTATACTCTTGTGGTCTCTGTGATAGGCACTGTTGTTCTGTGCTAGACAGCTTTAGCTGTCAACTTGACACACAGAGAAGAAGGAACCTCAAAGCGAATTGCTTCTATTGGGTTGGCCGATGGACATGTCTGTGAGGCATTTTCCTTTTTAAAAAATATTTTATTAGCCGGGCATGGTGGCATGCGCCTTTAATCCCAGCACTCGAGAGGTAGAGATGGGTGGATCTCTGTGAGTTCAAGGCCAGCCTGGTCTACAGAGAGAGCTCCAGGACAGCTGGTACTAAAAGGGAGACCCTGCCTCAAAAATACCAAAAAAAAAAATAAAGGAAAAAAACTAAAAAATATTTTATTATTTTTACATTATGCAATGCTGGTGGAGGCCAGAAGAGGGCATCAGATTCCCCTGGAACTGGCAGTAGGGATAGCTGCTAGCCACCATGAAGGTGGGTGCTGGGAATCGAACCCAGGTTCTGCAAGAGCAGTTAGTACTCTTAACCACGAAGCCATCTCTCTTGCCAGGAGGCATTTTCTTGATTGTTGAGTAATGTGGAAGGGCTCAGCCCACTGTGGGTGGTGCCACCCCTGGCCAGGTGGTCCTGTGTTATATAGGAAAGAAAGCTGAGCACAAGCCAGAGGAACGAGCCAGTAAACAGGGTTCCTCCATGGCCTGTGCTTCAGTCCCTGCCTCCATGTTCCTGCCCTGAGTTCCTGCTTTGGCTTCCCTCAGAGATGAACTGTGACCTAGGAGATGTAAGATGAAGGCAACCCTTTCCTCCCCGGGTTGGTTTTAGCCATGTTTTTATCACAGTGATAGAAAGTGCTTAGGATGGTACAGCAGTTGTGGAATGGTACGATTACAAACCGTCTTTTCATTTCCTCCAGCTTCTCCGGTGGCACCAGTGGCAGGTGGTTTTCATCTCTATTTTCAAAGGCCATGAGACTATTTGAGTGATGGTCAGAGCTGTCCACCAGATTCTGAAAGAAATGTAGCAAGATGTAAGACAGATTTACCACGAAAGCCTACAACGGAACAGAAGTCCGTCTCACACTATGACTGTTTTCAAAAGGGCCACAAATCTTAATTGATTGATTGATTCATTCATTCATTGATTCACTGACTGACTGCCTGGACTAGGATCTCACATTGTAGCTCTGGCTGGCCTGGAAATCACTATGTACCAAAGACCAGCCTCACATTTGTGATAATGCTCCTGCCTCAGCCTCTGGAGTGCTGGAACCATAAGCACGAGCCAACTGTGTCCAATTCTCATCTCTTCCTTTGCAACTAAGATTGGTAAGAACTAGTATTTCAACATAAAGTTTTAATTTTTAATGTATGGATATAAGTGTATTGCCTGCAGGTAAGTGCACACCCATGCCATGCAACGCCTGTGGAGGCCACAAGAGGGTGCCACCCTCCCCTGGAACTGCAGTTACAGATGCTGGGTAGTCAGTGTGTGGGTGCTGGAAACTGAACCAGTGCTCCAAACTGCTGAGCCATCTCTCCAGACACAGTATAAAGGTTTTAAAGTGGCATTTTCCAGCAGCAGCATGCCGTGCCTTTGGCACGGTCATTATCAACATTTTTGGTTTTCTTAGCCCTCCCCTCCAGCTGCTCTAATCCTAACACATCACATTCTCTCTCACAGTAGTGACAACCTAATCGCCCTCATTTTAAATCAGTTTCCTCTACCCTCTGCATCTTTTTTGTATATTTTGTTTTTGTTTTTATTTGTATGCTTGGTTCTGGGTTGGGTTGGATTTCATTAGAATTCACACTTGCTTTAGAAATGACTGATTTCCATCTTAAACATCACAACAGTTGTGAAGGTAAAAGTATCTCTGTTTTGTTTGGGTTTTGCTTTTGTTTTGGTTTTGGTTTTGACACAGGATCTCCAGTACCCCAGGCCAGCCTCAAACATAGCCAAGGGATGAACTTGAACTCCAGATCCTCCTGCCTCTACCTCCTGAGTGCTGGGATGACAGGTTCCCAGCTATCTCATGGAGATATCTCTGTATCCCAAACCCAGGGGAATCACACCACACAACCGTAGGCCACCACTCGATTTGGTTCTCTTCTCTCAAGAACAAAATCTTCTTCAAAGACAGACCCTAACACAGGGCTGATTTTTCGTGTCTCTTTTCCCACCTTGAATAAAGACATTTTCTCTTGGGTCAGAGCCATGGCTTCGGAGTAATCTTGGGAAGCTGGCAGATCTTCCTCCATAAGCTTTTCTACCTCCTGGAGCCATGCTTCAGTTTCTTTGAGTGGGGAGGGCAAGGTGCTCTCCAGCTGGGCTTTCCACACACCAATCTGAAATAAGGAAAGACAGCCTTCATCAGCGCCCTCCGGGCCCAAGGCGTCACTATCCTACATGCCTCAGAAAGCCAAGACTGATTTGTTAAAGAAATTTTCTCAATGAGCGAACTTCTTGGCTCTAAATATTTTACTATTTGCAGAGGAGGAATATAATTAGCTTAAAAGCTGTCTGGAAAAAAAAAGGCACAAGAAAAAGAAAGGTTTGGATGAATCTAGAATAAGTTACAGGGGGATAATTTGAACTATTTAAAGCTCTCTGCTAAGTGGGGATAGTTACAAAAAGGACTGTCACTGGACCAGGTGGCCATGTGGTATTTGGCATTGTAATTAACACTTTCCACACAGATTCATGGATTGCTTGGTCACTAGCCCTAACCATATGTCAACACTCAATAGCTTCACTTCCCCTCCCCACCAATGTCCTTCAGCAAACCCTCAACTCCATTCAGGTGTACCTCTTCCTCCTCCACCTTCTACCACATCCTCATCACATTACACATCAACGCTGGTGGATTGGTCCCCGAACACTCACCATCCCCTGTGCCTTTGTTCTTACCACATCTTCTAACTAGATTTCCCTCCCTTCTAAGTCCACTCACATAATCATCCACTCACTCAAGAGTTGGCCATAAAGTCATACACTAGCCCTAAAATAAATTTATTTATATTTTCTTAACAGTTAATGTTTGGTTTATATACCTATTTTACATACCCAGGAAGGGTGGTATAAAATGAGTAGAAAAAGTTCAGGAAGCCCTGCTCTATTTCAACTGAATGAAAGCTTGAATGAAATCAAAATTTTCAGAAGAAAAAGAGAGGCAATGTTTACCTTCATTCCTCTCCTTCCCCTGAACACAGGGAGCTGATGTCACATTTCCTTTCTAACATGATTACTTTTGAATTTGGCTGAAATATATCTAAAGTCTTATCAAGACAAAATAAAACCACTTACTGGGGTACAGAAAGCTATCTCTATATCCTCTATATATGGAAATGCCTTAATGAAATCTATTACTTTGTATGTTAAATATGAACACTTTTTAAAATAAGTAGAGAAAATATTTGCATTCTTTTTATATTCGTTTTGGTTTGCTTTGGTTTTGTTTTGTATTTAGATGGGCTTTGCCGGAGCCCTAGCTAACCTGGAACCCACTATGTAGACCAGGCTGGCTTGGTGTCACAGAGATCCACCTTCTTCTGCCTCTTGAGTGCTGGGATTGACTGGATATACCAGCATGCTCAGCCTGGTATCTGTATTTTTAAACTATGGAACCAGAAACTGTCTAGATGGTATTAGCTTTTATAGACCCAGTGACTTTAAAATTAGCATGTCCCATTTTACAGCACCAAGAAAATGAGCTGAGGACTATCTGACTAAAGAATGGAGACTTCCAATACACTATCAGTCTACAGCATTTAATCTTGCAAAATAATTCTTTTTGTGGCTTTTCTCATTATTCCGGGTCATTTTTCCAAATCATATTCCACAGAATTTAGGCCACATCTTTGTGGCCTGGAACAGTCTGAACTATACAGACAATATATTCTTCGCATATTTTTATAAGGATGGGTCATCACAGGCAGCTCTAGTCCTCTTAAAAGGTCAGCCTCACCAGGCATGGTGGCACTCACCTTTAATCCCAGTACTTGGGGGGCAGAGGCAGAGGCAGAAGGATCTCTGTGAGACAGAGGTCAGCGTGGTCTACATAGTGAGTTCCAGACCAGCTGGGGCTATAGGAAGACCCTGTCTCAAAAAGACCAAAACAAAATTTTTTTAAATCAAACTCCTATTAAATTATGTTATAGGGGAAAAATAAAAATATCCTTTATTCTGATGAAGCATCTATCCTATGTTCCAGAGTGCCTTATGGAAGGCTAAATTCTTTATCCAACAAACAGTGCTGAACCACATAAGTGGTCTTATAAGCAACATAACAGTAACCTGGTGCATGAGGCCAGTCCAGCCTTGTCTCAACCGCAACTGATCTTCATTCAGCTCATTCTCATTCCTGTTCAGTGACAGGATGTCCACAAAGGACTGCTTTTCTTTATTCAATGACTTCACGAAGGACAGCAGGCTCTACAGTGAAAAGAACATTTTAATTTTTTTATTATTTTATGTGTATGAGTGTTTTGCCTATATATATGTAAAGTGCACCATGTGTATGCAATGCCCACAGGGGCCAGAAGAAGGTGCTACATCCCCTGGAACTGTACCAACAGTTTTTACCAGCCATGTGGTGCTGTGAATTGAACCCAGGTTCAGGAACTAGTGAACATCTCTTTAAACTCCAAGAAGAGGACTTTAAAGACTGAAACACAGGCTGGAGTTAAGAGTGCTGACCGCTCTTACAGAGGACCCGGGGTCGATCCCCAGCACCCACATGGCAGCTGAAAACCGTCTGAAACTCCAATTCCAGGAGAACTCCAGTTCCAGGGCAATCCGAGACCCTCTTCTGACCTCCGTGGCATTGCACGACACAGGTGCACAAACCTGCATACACATACAGAAATAAAATTAAATTAAAAAAAATTTTTTTAAAGATAAAAAAAGATAAAAAAAAAGACTGAAACACTTCATTTCATTTATAAAATGTAATCTCTATTACGCAACTGCTACTTTTGCTATCTGTTCTGCCCAGAATAATTTGACTCAAGAAAAGCTAGGTTTACTTCCCTGAACTAGCAGCATGCAGCCCAGAAGGAGTCAGTTTGGACGGACTTGGTAAATTATTTCAGCTTAATTCCAGTCAATAGGTATGTTCCCTATTATTGGAAAACTACAAACAAGGATATGGGGCATGGAAAGTAAAGAGACTACTTCTGTTTGCAGTAAGTCATCTATATTTAAGATACGCCTAAAATTGTTTAATTTCTCTTATTGGCTTTGCCTCCTTATCCTAAGGTGCTAAATCTCTTCTAGTCAATGTTTATGCAAGGCTTCTTAGGCGTTTATTCAGGCTTTATCTAAATATGATGCAGTAATTGAAAGTATCAGTTTGGTGTAACTTAAATGTTTGGATGCTTAATGCCCATACAAAATGCCCATACCAATTTGGCTAAGGGATTTAAGGGATAATTTTGTTCCTTGTCCTCTGAGGTCAATTAGTCCCAGGGGATTTTCTATGGGGGCATCTCTTAAAATGTTCTGCAATTGAGGACTGGAGAGATGTCTCAGTGGTTAAGAGCACAGACTGCTCTTGCAGAGGACATAACACAGGTTCAATTCCCAGCCCCACATGGTGGCTAAGAACTGTCTTTAATTCCAGTTCCAGGGGAATCCGACACCCTCTTCTGACCTCAATGGCATTGCACAACACAGGTGCTCCAACCTACCTGCAGACAGTACATTCATACACATAAAAATAAAATAAATAAGCCAGGCGTGGTGGCGCACACCTTTAATCCTAGCACTTGGGAGGCAGAGGCAGGCGGATCTTTGTGAGTTCAAGGCCAGCCTGCACTATAGAGTGAGTTCCAGGACATCTGGGGCTATAGGGAGACCCTGTCTCGAAAAGACCAAAAAATAAATAAATAAATAAATAAATAAATAAATAAATAAATAAATAAATTTAAAATGTTCTGCAATTGTGAGTCACCAAGCTTTCTGTGCAGGGAGGTCTTGGAGATCCACTAACAGAACCTCAGCCAGTGCCTAGTCTATAAAGAGAAAGGTCAACATGGAGGAAAGTCACCTTGTGCTCCAAAGGGAAGCCTGGTCTAGAAAGACCTGACCTTGTCCTTGGTAGATGGAACTGGTTAAGAATGGACAGAAGGAGCCAGGTGCTCCCCCATACCTCGAAATCCTGCGTGCCCCCTGAAGACAAGAACCTCAAATTACCTTGAGAAAACAAAGTTTGGTTAATCTAGGCTAATTGTGTGGACTTAAGCACCCAAAAAGAAAATATAACCAAAAGATAGTCAATATATTTCTTTCAAAGCCTGAAAAATTGTCCCTCCAGATATTAGGCTTAAAGTTATAGGAATTGGTGTTTAACAGGCATAAAACCTTAGATGTTGGCCTTGATTAACAGAGTAGGGTCACCTGCAGCCAAAGGACAAGTCCACTATTGTTCTCAATTAATGCTCAATAACAAAATTTCCTCTTTCTTTTTAGCAACTAAGTGGAAACTCATATCTTGACTATTAAAATGCCTGGAAAGCTGATCTTGAGTCCAGACATCATGGCCAAATGAACAAGAGAAACCTAATAAATGGACACTGTGAAACCCCTGGTCAAGAAATTCTCTTGCACTTTTAGGTTGAACATTTGTATTCACCCTGTTCTTTCTTCTCCTGGTCCCCTGGCTAGATCATGCACCTAACCACTCCTGCCTTCACTTCGCTTTCATGGGGTCCAGTCAAGGACTTTTTTTCCCACCCTATAATTATGCTTTTGGGGGTTCTTTATACAGACCCTCTGAATGGGGGATGCCCCAGTTGCCACACCCCATGCATGGAAGAAGTCAGAGCGGTTGGCGTCCCAATTCCCTTCTGGCAATTAAGGTGACCCTTTTCAGAGGGTAACATAAATAAACAGGAGCTAGAAATTGACTAGGTAGTTTAGGGATGAGAACCTCCCCAAATTAACCAGACTCTTTCTCAGCTGAGAACTCAAGGCTTCCTGGACCAGCCAGTAAACACATATCCTTCTGGTAGCCCCAAAAGAGCAGGAAAAGAAGAAAGAAAAAAAACAAAAGGGAAAAAAGGAAAAAAAAGAATTACACACCAAACTCTGCAGACTGATTATTTTACCAGAAAAGAAATGGAAATTGCAACCCCTTTTTCTTGCTGGTTTTTTTTTTTTTTGTGGTTTTTTTTTTTTTTTGCTTCATTTGGTCATTGTTATTTTGTATTGTTTCTCTTTTCTTGTGAAAAAATATAAAAGAAAAATATATTTAAAAATGTAATTTATTTTAAGGCCTTTCGCTAAAGGATAAATTTAAGTTTTTACTTAGATAAAACCAAACTCTTGGGGCCATGTACCCTCTCTCTGATCTAGTTTCTTCTCTCTGATAATCTGACTGCAGGAAACAATGACACGGGTCTCAGCCTGTGGCTTTTGTTAGTAGTGCTGGATTTCTGCTGGGCAGGAGAGGCAAGGCCACCTAGCTCTAGAGGACAGATAATGAGGCCAGACGCAGGACTGTCCAGAGCCGAGCAGACAGGAGAACTGCTACGGTTGTCATGGGAAAATGGTGTATTTGATACAGCGTCTCATTTTGTGCCCCAGCCTGGTGTGGAGCTCACTCTATAGCTAAGGCTGACCTCAGACTCACAGCAATCTTCCTGCCTCAGCCTCCCCAAGTGCTGGGAATATACACATGAGCTACACAAATAATTGTCAAAGGGCTATGATTGACTGAGATTGTGCTAACTCTCCCCAGTGTGTTCTGTACACAGTAAAAATTATTTTCTCCCTGCACTCATAAACCAAGATTTCCTTGATTTTCATTTGTGCTCAATTCCATAAACATTATTTAAAACATTCCATGATCATTGGAAATGTTCTTGTTCTTTCTTTTTTTTTTGAGAAAGAGTCTCCCTATAGTCCCAGCTGTCCTGGAACTCACTCTGTAGACCAGGCTGGCCCTGAACTCATAGAGATCTGCCTGCCTCTGCCTCCCAAGTACTGGGATCAAAAGCGAGCGCCACCTACCACGCCGGGCTCCGAAAATATTCCTAACTATACATCACATGTGCTGGGTACTCTGGAAGGATTTTATAGTCCCAGCGATGTGGAAGGTAGACATAGAAAGATTACTTTAGCCCAGTGTGGTGGTGCATGCCTATAGTCCCAACTACTCAGGAGGCTGAGGCAAGAGGATCGCGTGAGTCTAAGAGTTCTGGGCCGTAGTGCACTACACTGATGGGGTATATGCACTAAGTTTGACATCATTATGATGACCTCCCGAGAGTGGGGGACCACCAGGCTGCCTAGGTAGTGGTAAACCGGCCCAGGTCAGAAACAGACTATGTAAAAACTCCCACCCTGATCAGAAAGATCATTTGAACTCAAGAGTCCAGGACCTGAAGCCTGAGCTGCACAGAGAAACCTGGACTTAAAAATAAGCAAGGGTTCGAGAAATGGCTCAGTAGTTAAATCACCGGCTGTCCTATATAGGACACTGGTTTGGTTCCTAGCATCCACACAGTAGCCCACAACCATCTGTAACTCCAGTTCCAGATAATCCGACACCCTTGGAGGCCTCCAGGGCATTTGCATGCACATGGCACACCTACATACATGCAGACAAACACATGTATACATAAATAAATGAAACAAAGTTTACTATATCTCTGATAATAACTTCACAAAGCCTTTTATTTAAAAGACACCCATCTATGATACATGAGTACACCAAAAACGTAAGTATGAATAAGGTATTGAGCATCCTGTCAGTAAAGAGACTCTCAAGGGAATATTAAGAGAAAAAAAGTCCAAGGAGTCCATGCTGTTCAGATCAAAAGGGTGAGAGAATTTCTGGTCCCTCTCCCAAGCCCCTAATCCAAGTCAAGCAGGATGGTGTGGCCCACAAGTCACATGATCCATCGGGTGTCAGGTGTGGAAAGGCTGATTCATCCCACTCCCTCCAAACCTAGAAGCACTGTGGGCTATGTAAACACACGACACCAATTTGCTTATTCAGGATGGAGAACTGGTGGGAAGCACAAAGCTACAGACCATGGGTCCTAGGAAACCTTCACTGGCTCCTTCAAGATTGTACAGCTGCTGGGCGTGGTGGCGCACGCCTTAGATCCTAGCACTCGGGAGGTAGAGGCAGGCGGATCTTTGTGAGTTCAAGGCCAGCCTGGTCTACACAGTGAGTTCCAGGACAGCTGGGGCTACAGGGAGACCCTGTCTCAAAAAGACCAAAAATAATAAATAAATAAATAAATAAATAAATAAATAAATAAATAAATAAATAAATAAAATAAAGATTGTACAGCTAATAATTAACTTGTCCTGGAAAATCAACAAGATGCCACGAGCTGGACTCTACTTTTGAGCAGCTGTATAACTTCAGATGTCACTTAGTCCCTGTAAAAATTAGCATCTTCAAGCCGGGCGTGGTGGCGCACGCCTTTAATCCTAGCACTCGGGAGGCAGAGGCAGGCGGATCTTTGTGAGTTCAAGGCCAGCCTGGTCTACAGAGCAAGTTCCAGGACAGCTGGGCCTCCAGGGAGACCCTGTCTCAAAAAGACAAAAGAAAAAAAAATAATAATAATAAAATAAAATCTTAAAAATAAGAGTCTGCAAGGTTTGGGGTGGTATACTCTCAGCAAGAAGTGCTGTGACTTGGGCTGGAGAGATGGCCTAGTGGTTAAGAGCGCCGACCGCTCTTACAGAGGACCCGGGTTCGATCCCCAGCACCCACATGGCGGTCGAGAACCGTCTGAAACTCCAATTCCAGGAGAACTCCAGTTCCAGGGGAGTCCGACACCCTCTTCTGACCTCCGCGGCATTGCACGACACGGCTGCACAAACTTGCATGCAGACAGTACATTCATAAACATACAGAAATAAATAAAATTAAAAAAAAAATGTGCTGTGACTTGATTATCTCTTGGAGCAATTTTTCCACGATGTCAGCACCTTTGAGCATGAAGATTTTTTTTTTTTTTGGCTTTTCGAGACAGGGTCTCCCTGTAGTCCCAGCTGTCCTGGAATTCACTCTGTAGACCAGGCTGGCCTT
>VZQC01002452.1:2414722-2432608 GCA_009823505.1 Rhizomys pruinosus
CTTTTGCCTTATTATCCATTTGCAGTTTTGGTTTAGGTTTCTACTTCTGCAGTTATGCTTTTATTGATTTCTCTTTCTAGGTGCCTGGGGATGGTTGCTCCTTTCCTCTGCCCTTTGAGCTGCTTCAAGTATTCTCTGAAGGGTTGGTTTTCCGGACATGTATTCTTTCATCTTGTTTATGTCATGGAAGGTTTTTCTCTCTCCTTCAACTATAATTGACATCTTTGCTGGGTATAGTAACCTGGATTGGCATCTATTGTCCTTTAACACTGGGAATGCTTTGCTCCATGTTCTTCTTGCTTTCATAGTTTGCACTGAGAAGTCAGTTGTAATTCTGATACGTTTCCCCTTATACGTCCATAGTTCTATTCTAAAAACACATTATTTGCAAAAGCATGTGTCCAGGTTCAGGGGCTGTGCTCTGCCACCCCATGCTGTAGAGCCTTGCAGCCCAACTACTCCAAGGACCAACAGGAGCAAAAAGTTTGATAGAAATGTAGAATCTCAGACCGTGCCCGAACTCCTGAACCAAAGAGCACACTGTAACAGGCACACCCACGAATGCTTCAGAGGCTCCAACCATCCTGGAATTTAGCACTGGGACCTGGTTGGTTAACCATTTAAATACTTAGCTCTTTCAGAGTTTCCTAAACATGTACTTGCTAGTCTTCCCCAGAATGGCAAGCAGGTGTTAAAGTCACACTTACCTGGTAGTTTTTAAAGTAGGTCTCCTTCACTGAACCCTCTAGCATCTTCTGGAATCTCTCCTCTTGAAGAGTCATCCAGACTGTAGCATCCTTCACCTTATCCTGGAGGTCACAAACCTGCAAACATGTGCATGCACAGAGATTTAAACTGTACCCTAGAGAGAGTCTTGGTGATTTCTTTCAATAATAAAATTAACTTGAAAGAACAGTGAACTAATGTTATCATTACCCATCATCGGATCATTAGAGTATGGAGTAATTTGGCTGGTTCCTGCAATACTGCAAGTTTAAAATATAGTGAAACTAACATCCAAGCATCTTATTACACTCTTAAAAAAAGAAAAAAAAGCAAGCAACCCCCCACCTCTTTTTTGTCTATTCATCTCCATTTTTTCTTCAATTTTAGGAAACATTTTTCTAAATCACTTCTTAATTTTATTATTTATTTAGTGGGGGGGGGCGGAGCATACTTCTGGAGCTTAGACAACAACTTTGTGCAGCTGGAGTCCTCCTTCCAGCTTTACATGGGTTCTGAAAATTGAATTTGGTTTGTCAGACCTGCGTGGCAAGCACCAAGAATTTTTAAAGTTGAGCCATCTCAAGAGCACCCTAAATCACTATACAGGGGGCTCTTTGAAAGAATACTTTTCAGTAAATCAAAATAGGAAACAATTCAGGAGAGGTTCCCTCCCCAAAACAGCACTCAGACCAAAACAATCTTGAATAATTTAAATATCCTTATATAAAGGTTTGGGAGGTGTACTCCCATAGAACAGAGAGGCGTTTGTTTGTTTTGCTTAGATTCTTGCTTCGGCTGTGGGCTCCCTTCCATCTGGACATAGATACTGCTGCTCTGGAGCAAATCCATTTTCCTGTTCACTTGCTGCCTTATTCTAATAAGCAAAAGTGTTGCTAATATTTTTATGCCCAATTTCATGGACAGTTGTATTTTTAATTTTATTTTTATATGAAATACAATTGGAATGCAATTCTAGTGCCAATCTGAATGTCGTTTCTAGAATCAGCAACAACCTGGCTCATGGCCTTGACGGCAACAGCTGGAAAAGCAGCCCAATTCAAAGAAAATGTATGTAAATAGGTCTTAGAAAGTCACGTAAAATGAATTTTAAAATAACACTGATTTTACTAAACACTCTACTAAATTCAAAGCACTTATTTACTTTCATGGAAGCAGAACAAGTTCAGTGATTTTTTTTTTTTTTGGTCTTTTTGAGACAGGGTCTCCCTGTAGCCCCAGCAGGCCTGGAACTTGCTCTGCAGACCAGGCTGGCCTTGAACTCACAAAGATCCACCTGCCTCTGCCTCCTCAGTGCTAGGATTAAAGGCGTGCACCACCAGGCCCGGCTCAGTGATTTTTTTTTAAACATGTTACTTTTATTTTATGTGTATAAGCATTTTACCTACATATATGTAAGTGCACCACTTTCGTGCAGTGTCCACAAAGGCTAGAAGAGCACACTGAATCCCCTAGAACTGGAGCTAAGGATGGTGTTAGCAGCCCCGTGGGTGCTGGGTTCAGAACCTGGGTCCTCTGGAAAAGGCAGGCATGCTTTTAACTACTGAGCCGTCTCTCCAGCCCCCCAGCTCAGTGATTTCTATGAACATTTCTACCTACATTGTGTTTAAGTGATTAAAAGGGAAAGTGAATCATCCACAGCAATACAACACTGACTGAAGGGCATCTCCACAAACAGGGAGCAAGAGGGCAGCAGAGCGCCTGGCTCTGCGAGAATCACACAACTCCAGTTACATGCAGCTAAAGACAAAAGCAAGACAAAATTTGACATCACACTAAATCAGATGCCAATGCTACATAATTGTGTAAGTCTACTAAAAGCTATTTAACTGAAGGCTTTAAATAGATAAATTTTATAGTATATGAATTTTTCAGTAAAGCAAATAAAAGTTATAATAGACGAAAATTTTATATCTGTAAAATTGTTTGAAAGCCAGCTCAACTTGAGGCATCCTATACCATGTCTTCTAGAGTTTGGCTCTTGCATCTCACTGAAAGGCTGGTGTATCCCAGAAAGGGCACTACTGGGAAGGGGCAAAAACTTGGAGGTTGGGCCCAGTGGGAAGTTCTGTGTCATCGAGGGTGCAACGGACCACACAACTCCAGCATCTATCTCTCTGTTCACTCCCCTGGCTCTGCCGCACATTGCCATTATGATATATCACTTAACTGGGGCTGGCCAGGGAATCTCTGAAAGTGTGAGCTAAAGTAAACCTTTTCTCTTTATAAGTTGCTTATCCCATGCTATTTGTCGCAGTAACACAAAGTAATATAATGGCTAGTTAGAAGTTGTTTTAAAAACGACAGCCAGCCGGGCATGGTGGGGCACGCCTTTAATCCTAGCACTTGGGAGGCAGAGGCAGGCGGATCTCTGTGAATTCAAGGCCAGCCTGGTCTACATAGTGAGTTCCAGGACAGCTGGAGCTCCAGGGAGACCCTGTCTCAAGAACACCAAAAAAAAAAAAAAAACCAGAAAAAGTCAGTAAAGCTTGATAAACTGTCACTTTAACTTTTTAAAAATTAGACAAAACTAATTAGGTTAAAAGAAATTCAAATATTGGTTTCCTGGGAGGCACAGTAAAGGCCGAAAAGAAGCATTCTGGATATTATGGGTGATAAACCGTTTACATCAAGATTTCAGGTATGGTTTACACACTTATATGAAGGACACGTTTAAGTTCTATGTGTACTTCGATAATTACAACTAAACCATTAGTACTACAGAAGAAAATGAGCTGCACAGGCACTTATGAAGCATACCTTAGCCACACCCCCAGTGCCAGGAGTATCCTTTGAATACTTCAGGAACTGTGCCACATAGGTCATGATTGACTTTTCGTCGGGATCCACGACGTCTACATCTGCAAGACACACCGCCATCAGTCAGCTTAGAAGCTATCGCATTGCCTCAGCCATTGAGTTCAAGGGCTTTAAACACTAGCCAGTATACCAGCCATGGTCCACTCTGCTCACTCACCCTGGCCCCAACATTGTGCAGAGGTTAGGAATGTAAATCTACAGTCAGATGGATCTGGGTGGAATCCTGACATTGGTACATGAAATAAAGTGTCACTATGGGTGTTGTACATGTGATAACACAGCAGTCAGAGAGGCAGAGAGAAGAAAAGGCAAGCATTTCTCTTTCTGGAGATGAAAAGGATCCTTCAGAACATGGGAACACACAGCAACTGCAACTGACTAGGGAAACAGTGTTCCAGGTAAACCATCCCTAAAAGGATGTATTATATAGAAGATTTGTTCAAGATATTCAAAGCATATTTGCTAATTCATGGAATTAATAAATCTTCTATGAGCCAGCATCTGTGTTGCATTACACAGAAATCAATGGTAAGATCTCTGGGTAGATCTTGAGGCCAACCTGGTCTATATAGCAAGTTCTAGGGAAGCCAAAGGTACACAGTGAGACCTTGTCTTAAAAAAAAAATTTGTGGTAGGCTGCAAAAATGACTCACCAAAAAAGTGCTTGCCTTGCAACCATGACGACTTGAGTTGAATTTCCAGAGCCCATGTAAAAAAGCCAGGTGTGGGGGCTAGAGAGCTGGCTTAGTGGTTATGAGCACTGGCTGCTCTTGTAGTGAACCTCTGTTCAGTTCCCAGCACCCACTTGGCACCTATCAACCATCCATAACTCCAGTTCCAGAGGAATCTGATGCCCTCTTCTGGCCTCCACAGATAATGTGCAACATGGATGCACTTAGATAACATGAGGCAAAACACTCATACACATCAAATAAAAATAAGTAAAATTTGGGGCTGGAGAGATGGCCTAGCGGTTAGGAGCCGACGCTCTTGCAGACGCTCTTGCAGAGGACCTGGGTTCGATCCCCAGCACCCACATGGTGGCCGAGAGCCGTCTGAAACTCCAATTCCAGGAGAACTCCAGTTCCAGGGGAATCCGAGACCCTCTTCTGACCTCCGCGGCATTGCACGACACAGGTGCACAAACTTGCATGCAGACAGTACATTCATACACATACAGAAATAAATAAAAATTAATAAAAAAAAATAAGTAAAACTTAAAGAAAAATGTAAAAGCCTGGTGTGGATGTATTCTTGCAATCCAAGCATCGAGCCTGGGGCAGAAACAGTGTGATGCCTGGGACCTGTTGCCTGGCTAGACTAACTTAACTATGGACCTTCAGGCCAGTGAAGGACCCTGACCCAAAAACAAGACAGACAGCATGTGGAGTAACACCTAGGTTGACCTCTAGCCTCCAAAACCCAAGAACATCCACATGTATGCACACAGACATATACACACACATACACAAATAAAATTAAGTCATTAAAATAAGTTCATGGTGAAATAAGTGTGAGAAACGTAGAATTATATGAAATTTAAAATATTTTAAGTAGCCAGATGTGGTGACACACGTCTTTAATCTCAGCACTTGGGAGGCAGAGGTAGGCAAATCTCTGTGAGTTTAAGCCTAGCCTGGTCTACATAGCAAGTTCCAGGCCAGCTGGGGCTACAGAGAGACCCTGTCTCAAAAATGCAAAAAAAAAAAAAATTTAAGTATAGGACTTCTCCAGGCATTTAAGAAATTAAGTGGAACTTAGAATTACAGATACAGAGGAGATGTAATGTGCCACAGGGAAAACAATTTAGCATGTCTCTCTGTGCACTTCCATAATAGCTAGGTTATTGAAAAGAAAATCTCCTCTATTTACAGCTAATTCAGACAAACTTAATGAACAAATACAGAGAGCTCAGAAATGTGAGTAACTGGCAGGCTACAAGGACATGGAAGGGACACTTCTTATCTTTAAGGACCTTATTGTTGAGCCCTTTATGCACTGAAGAAACAGATGCCCAAAGACATTATTTGTCCCTCAAGGAGTTTATGAGAATAAACAACAAACATAACATATCACAGATGCTTCAGTGAACATGTCCATTTGCCCTAAAGAGTCTTGGTAAGCCAGCTATAGTAGAAAAGGAATGGAATCCATATACAATTAATATAATTCAAAAAAGTAAGCATATAAAATCTATCTTTAAAAAGTTGAGAGGGGGATCAATATGAAAGAAGTTTAAGAACTTTGACAAATGAAATATCAAGAGATACATAAAATAATGGGACTGGCTTGACTCTGCACCCCTTTTTAAAGACTTCTCATTTAGCTGGGCATGGTGGCACAGGCCTTTAATCCTAGCACTTGGGAGGCAGAGGCAGGCGGATCTTTGTGAGGTCAAGGCCAGCCTGGTCTACAGAGTGAGTTCCAGGACAGCTGGGACTACAGGGAGACCCTGTCTCGAAAAAAGACCGGAAAAAAAAAAAAAAGACTTCTTGTTTAATCTGAAGCTACGCATGATGGGTAACTAGTTTAATTAAATTATGCCAGAGAATGATTCCCTTAATCAAATATGACTACAGTGTTTGGTCCACCTAAATAATCAAGATGCATTTCCACTTTTAAGCTGGTTTTTAAAGCAATTTATAAAGAATTATGGGCAATCACTTGGGCAGTGAAAATTTATTTTATTATAGTGTCTGTTTCATCAGTGAAAATTTATTTTATTATAGTGTCTGTTTCATCAGCTGCTCAGTCACTGACACAGACTAAAACAGGAGAAAATGCCTGAGAAGGCTGCGGCAGGAATGCATAAGTCTAGAATTTCTGTCCCACAAGTTCAAGGACCACTTGGGTGGCATGAAAAGGTCCTGCCTCCCCCAGAAGTGGGGGGTGGGAGGGAAGGTGAATTTTACTCCAAGAGTGAAGATTTGGAGAATTACAGTGAAAGATAAGTAACCAGAAATGGGGAATTAAGAGCAAATCAGGGGAGACATTAAGAAAAGAGAGAACCTCCAAGACAACAGCTCCAGAGAAAGTAGACTGTTTTGCTTCTCATCCACCTGTGCCCCTTTTCTAAGCCTAGGGAACAATCTGCGGAAGAGGGGGCGTGGTAGAATGTAAGGGCTGCGATTGGGGTGAGTGACGAAACTACAGCAATATAGTCTGGACACTCAATCTGATCAACTTGATTGAACATACAAGCCCCCCCCAACTGATGGTGGGACCCATGGGTTGTGTGGGTTTGGGCACAACTGCTTGCAAATTGGTTTTACATGAAAGATGCTTGTACTCATAAATTACTACTTATTGTTAAAAAATGAAAAAAAAAGAAGTAAAAAAAAAGAAAAGAAAAGAAAAGAGAGAACCAATTCCCATAGCTGTCCTCCAGTCTCCACACAGGCACTGTGGTATGATGTACTCACTCACACAATCAAGCAATCAATCAATGCAAAAATTTTTAATTAATTCTATAAATATACAATTACATTCAAAACTTACTACTTCCCAATGCAAATGGTATATTTTTACTATTATTTATGTTTTAGAGAATTATTCATGTCTGCTATTTTCTTTATTCATTTTTGAGTGGGGCCTCACTACGTAGCTCAGGCTGACCTCAAACTGGTGATCCTCCTGCCTCAGCCTCCTGAGTACTGGGACAGCAGGTGTGTGTTGTCATGCAGTCTGTCTGCTGCATCTGTATTAAGGAAATAGCTGCTCTACTCTACACCTTCTCCCAAGCTATTTTTGGTGATTTGGCATTAGCAACTGGAAATCTGTCATACTGTTAATATTTATACCACAAAAATATAAACATGAGTGTTTAATTGGTTCTTTTCCTGACTGGTTAAAAAAAAACTACTGGAGCCGGGCACGGTGGCGCACGCTTTAATCCTAGCACTCGGGAGGCAGAAGCAGGCAGATCTTTGTGAGTTCAAGGCCAGCCTGGTCTACAGAGTGAGTTCCAGGACAGTTGGGGCCACAGGGAGACCCTGTTTTGAAAAGACAAAAAAAAAAAAAACCCGCTGGAACAATTGTTAATAGCATAGATAGAAACTACAACATGCCCTGCCTAGGAGCTGGAGAGATGGCTCAGTAGGTAAGAGAACTGGCTGCTCTTGCAGAGGCCCCGAGTTTGGTTCTAGCACAGGGCAGTTACCAACCATCCATAACTCCAGTTCCAGGAGATCTGCCACCTTCTTCTGGCCTCTATGGAAGTATAGGCACATGGTGCACTTACATTCAGGCAAAAAAATCACAAACATAAACTAAAAATAATTAATTTTTTTTTTTGGTATTTTTGAGACAGGGTCTACCTTTAGTCCTAGCTGGTCTTGAGCTCACTCTGTAGACTAGGCTGGCCTTGAACTCACAGAGATCTGCCTGCCTCTGCCTCCCAAGTGCTGGGATTAAAGGCATGTGCTACCATGCCCGGCCATAAAAATAATTAAATTTTTAAAAACATATCCCCTAAAAAAAAATAAATAAATAAATAAATAATAAATAAATAAATAAAATAAAAACATATGCCCTGTCTATAGGTGTCAAGTTAGGGGCTGAAGATATTGCTCAGTAGCTAAGAGCACTGGCCATTATGGTGGAGGACCTAGGTTTGGTTCCCAACACCCACATGGCAGCTAACAACTGTCAGTAACTCAAGTTCCAGGGGATCCAATGCTCTTTTCTGACCTCCGTGGGCACTGCACAACACGGGTGCCCTTACATACATGCAGACAATACGCTCATACACTTTTAAAATAAAGTGCTTTATGTAAGTCAAATCTATAATAAGGAAGTCTAGATGTATGTTTCACATACTGTTCAGAGGTAGTCATGAGTATTTAAAGTCTATACTTCTGCTAAAACAATATAACTGGACTTCCCCCTGGGATCTGTAGGCTCATTATAATGACCATTACATACCTTTCAATCCTGTATACCTTTTGATAACGTCAATTCTTTTTTTTATATTTTATTTATTTATTTATGTGTATGAATGTATTGTCTGTATGTAGGTTTGTGCACCCATGTCGTGCGATGCCTTGGAGATCAGAAGAGGGCGTCAGATTCCCCTGGAACTGGAGATCTCCTGGAATTGGAGTTACAGACGGTTCTCAGCCGCCATGTGGGTGCTGGGGATCGAACTCGGGTCCTCTGTAAGAGCAGTCAGTGCTCTTAACTGCTAGGCTATCTCTCTCCAGCCCCGATAACGTCAATTCTTATGCTTTTGTGTGCGTGTGTGTGTGTGTGTGTGTGTGTGTGTGTGTGTGTGTGTGCGCGCGCGCGTGCACGCGCGTGGCTGGCTGGCTGGCTGGCTATGTGTCTGTGTCTGTGTGTCTGTGCCTGTGTCTTTGTCTGTGTCTGTGTGAGGGCATGAATATACCAGGATGTACATGCATGTGGTCAGAGGACAACTTGCAGGAGTGGATTTGCTTCTTCTACCATGTGGGTCCTGGGATTCACCTCTGGTCCTCAGGTTTGGCAGCAAGCACCTTTACCCACAGCCATCTCATCAGCCCAACTTTATTCATTTATTTAGTTCCTTACTTACTCACTTACCTGGAGATGAAGTCTCACTGTGCAGCCCTAGATGGCCTGAAACTATGTAGACTAGACTAGCCTGGAACTCAGAGATCCTACTGCCTCTGCATCCCGAGTCCTGGGATTAAAGGCCTGCACCATGGCACCCAATACCAACTTTAATTTTTTTTTAATTTTATTTATTTTTGTATGTGTATGAATGTACTGTCTGCATGTAGGTCTTTGTACCCGTGTCTTGCAATGCCGCGGAGGTCAGAAGAGGGTCTCAGATTCCCCTGGAACTGGAGTTCTCCTGGAATTGGAGTATGTTGAGGAACAATTCAATCCATAGTAATGCGTTTTCAGAAAGAAGTATTTCATTAGTAATTCTAGAAAGTTTTTTTGGGGGGTCTTTTTGAGACAGGGTGTCCCTTTAGTCCCAGCTGGCCTGGAGCTTGCTATGTAGACCAGGCTGGCCTTGAGCTCACAGAGATTCACCTATCTCTGCCTCCCAAGGGATTAAAGGTGCATGCCACCACGCCCAGCTATAAAGTTATTTTTAAACCATAATTTGAAAATGAGCTCTATGAATATAAGCAGTGCAGTATTTAGGGTTTTCTGTTGTTACCAATTGAACACAAAGGACTGAACAGAATAAATGGCGATGTGTGGCCAGCCATATTCGGAGAACAGGGAAATAGCAATTCCTACTCTCCCTAGTGTTCACCTTCCGGAGGAGAGAATGGGAGCAGGGAAACAGAGAAACGAGTGTGATTCAAGACTTCAAGAACATACTGTAGGAGAGACATAGCTCCGAAATAATAGAATCAAGATCACAATACTGAACACACTAGAGGGAAATGAAGACAAAGGTTCAGATTACTTCCGATTAAGGCACTGCTTGCACTCAGCTGTGGCCTCATTCCTCTAAGTACTAAGTGGTCCAAATTCCTAATTCCATTAAATTCAATGAAGAGTTAAGCCTTCCAGAACTAAAATACACAGTTATGTTTGCTTTCCAATCAACTTCTTGCTGGACCTTAAAACGATAATGGTTTTCAGGAGAAAGGGCTCTCTACCTTCTGGCTCTAGCATTTTGGGGATTTTCAGTTCACATTCTGCAATCCTGAAGGCCTCTTTCAGATTGTCTCTGTTGGATCTGTGCCTCACGTTCTTCATGTCAATGAGGTCTGGTCGCAAGGCATGAATGACAGCCAAAAAAGCCATCCCATTTCTCCAGCTTGATTTAAAATCTGTCACACTGACAGACTGAGACCTGTTATACCAGGACATAATACAGACGGTTAAAAACAATACATACTCTTCCATGATATACAATAGTAACTGGAACATTATTCAGAGAATCAATTCAATGGAATAAATCAAATCATTCTAAGAAAATTTTCATTTTAATTTTATTTTCAAATGAAAATAAAAGGTCAAGCCAGGTGTGGTGGCGCACGCCTGTAATTCCAGCACTTGGGAGGCAGAGGCAGGCAGATCTCTGTGAGTTCAAGGCCAGCCTGGTCTACATAGTGAGCTCCAGGCCAGCTGAGACTAAAAGGGAAACCCTGTCTCGAAAAAACCAAAAAAAATAAAATAAAAGGTCAAGTTTGAGGATACTTCAAATGCTACAGAGCATCAGTTCTCAAAATGTGGTTCCCCATCCTCCAGCATCAGTATCTCCCAAGATGCTGGTGACAGAAATGCAAATTCCCAGGCCCCTTTCTTCATCAAGTGCATCAAACTCCAGATGTGAAGTAGGAATCTGTGCCTCTAAAAATCCCTCTAGTAATAATGATATATTCTTCATTCAATGGTCTGTTGGCTGGAACCTGACTTTAGATGTCTACGTACAGTCAATGTCACTAGAAGAAACAATACTTTTCTCCCTAAAACAGCAAAATGATTTACTGGACCAAACCATCTATCCTGTTGCTCACTGAATAGATGGCCCAAACTGGGAAAAGCTCATGAATGTAAACCAGGCTGGCCTTGGTCTACATCTCAAAAGAGATCCACCTGCCTCTACCTCCCAAGTGCTAGGATTAAAGGTTTATGCCACCATGCCTGGCTTAAAGACAGTTCTTAGCCGCCATGTGGGTGCTGGGAATTAAACCTGGGTCATCTGCAAGAGCAGTCGGTGCTCTTAGGTGCTCTTAACCAATGAGCCATCACTCCAGCCCCAGGTCTTGACTTTTCAAGGACTTATGTGGTATGGTGATTGATCTTACAACTTAATGGGATTTAGAATCCATGAAAGTGGGGGGTCTGTGGGCAAATCTGTGAGGGACTATCTAGGTTAGTTTGGTGGAGGTGGCTGAGTGAAAAACAGAAAGCAAGCTGAGCACTAGGATTCATTGTTCTCTGCTTCCAGGCTGTGGACACACTGTGACCAGCTTCCCCCTGCTTCAGCCGCCTACTGGCCCCACACCTTCCCTACCACAATGGACTTTATCCCTCCAATGGTCAGCTAAAATCAATCCTTCCTTCCTTAAGTTACCTGTGTTGAGTACTCTGTCACAACAATGGGCCAAGTTACTAAAACAAGTATGTAAAACTGTAGATCTAAAGCTACCTTCCACATGGATGGGGGAATTGTGCCTAAAGACAGAATTAAGTACCACTTTATTTTTCCACATTAATAAACCACTTAAACACCCCACCTGGAATAAGTTTACCTAGATATACCATCTTCTGGGCTTTGAAACCTAAAGTGGCTGAGCCTATCAACATCCACCCTGGAAGATTTGCTAGGAAATAAAAAAAGTGTTTCTGTGGGTGTACCACCCAGCCTGTCTGGATTTTCAGACCTGGAAATCCATGATCTTGTATGGATAGATTCAGCTGTCTTGACTCTTCTGGGCACAAAAAAACTACTTACGTGGCACACTGCTCCTGGGCCCACTGAAGAAGGGCCTTCTTTGCAGACAGCTGCCATCTAGCTTGGGCCTGGGCTTTGGAGCTCTTCTTCTTAGCTGGAGGGCTGGAGGTAGGAGATGAGCTGGCCACACTCGCAACCTCCAGGGAAGGTTGATTGTAATCGCAAGCAAGAGTCCGGGCAAGCTCTTCGATCTAAGGAGGGCACAATTGTTAACATACATAGAATGAGACTACTCAACCTAAAGAACCTAAAAAGTATCCTATAACAGGAACACCTTATTGTGGCTGATGAACTCTAGAATCCTTCAGTATTTGACATTTGGGGCTATGTTTTGGCTTTCCTTCCATCTAGACAGGACTCATCCCATACCTACCCAAGAATGGTACCCCATACACGGGGTAGCATCCATTTATCCCGTCAAGAACCCACAGAGCACTGCCAACACCTGACACACTGAGCTGAGCTGAACCTGGCTGACGTAGTAGTCGAGTGTTATTAGAGACTGGGTCAACGGGAATGCAGTCTGATTATAAGCAATTTAGAACAAAAGTTGGGGGAAGAGGTCTAAGCTTGATTAAGAAATGTTGTATGAAATGCACAATAAAAAATTAAGAGGAAAAAAATGAACAAAAGTCTATACATTAAATAAGTATCACGGAACCCCCAAGAGCAAAAAATAAATCACCACTGAGAACATGGGCCAGCACAATGGCTTAGTGGGGACAGTTGCCAGCCTTTGGAGCCTGGTGATCTGAGCTCAATCCCCAGGACATAAGCAAAGGTGGAAGGAGAGAACCGACCCACAAAATTGTCCTCTGGTCTCCGTATGCCATGGCTGACACACTCACTGCTCCCCCTCCCACACACTAACAATAAGTAAGAAGCTTTGCTTATAAGAACACGAAGGAGGGCTGGAGAGATGGCTCAGTCGTTAGGGGCACTGGCTGCTCTTCCAAAGGAATCAGGTTCGGTTTCCCGGCACCCACAGGGCAGCTAACAACTGTCCGTGACTCTAGTTCCAGTGATTCATTGCCCTCTTCTGACCTCCACAGGCATTTCACACCTATGGTGCACTCACACTCATGCAGGAAAACACTCATACACATAAAATAAAAATAAAGAAATAAGTGGTGGTACATGCTTTTAACTCCTGCACTCAGGAGGGAGAGGCAGGCGGATCTCTATGAGTTCAAGGTCAGGCTGGTCTACATAGTGAGTTCCAGGACAGCTGGGAATACAGGGAGACCCTGTCTTAAAAAGACCAAAAAAAAAAAAAAATTTATATCCTCATACTTGGCTCAAATAGCTTCTTTGGGCTCTCTGGGCACCTACACTCACACATGCACATACCCACACACAGAAGACACACATGTATGTACATAATTTAAAATTAAATATTAAAAAAGAGCATAATCCTGTAATTTAAGGAAATCTACATATAAACAGCAAAAGGCAAAAAGAGGGCTGTGCTATGTAAGACAGGTGAAAACATTCATACTGTGAAGGTGAGATCATATGAAATTGGTTACTCATACATTGCTAGCAAACATACACATTCATCCAAAATTAGTCTCTATTTCAAACTTTAAGAGATTAAACCATAAGCAAAGAAATATTTAGTGGGTTTCCTTCCATAACTGACAGAATAGTCATGTGATCAATGATAGCAGAAGTGCTGGCTACTGGGACACACACCTGCCATCTTAGCACTCGGGACACTGAGGCAGGAAGATCATTTAGGCTCAGGATCATTTAAGACAAGCCTGAACAATATAGTGAGACCATCTCAGCAATAATAACAAGAGGTGCAACCAACACCCCTAGCAAATTTGAACTGGTCAGCGCTGAGCTGATAGGCACTATACTTAAAATGGCAGAATCAACGTTGTTTTCAAGTGCCCTCCAAAGATTTATTGAAGGGCTGAGGCTGTGGCTCTGTGGGGGAGCATTGTGGAGCATGCATGAGACCCTGTGGTACATTTGAAGTGTTTAGTAGAGTGATCAGTGGCCATCATTTTGTGCAGTGAAGCAATGGAACATTTCCATCAGGAGAGAAAACTCTGTTGAACACTAGGGGTATGACTAGAGAAGGTCAGGGTTGCCAGTAGAGTTCATGTGTATCATAAGTGGTGATAATATGGGTATGCTTAATTTATGGAAATTCATGGCACCTTATACATGAGCTTTGACTACCTTTCTATGTGTGTTAGACTTCAGTAAGTTTACTTAAACTAGTATAATAAATAATTTAAAAAGCATTAAAATTTCAAATCCTATGTCATAATTCCACAAATTATCTTCTAAGGATTTGGCCTGTGAAATTATTAAGATTGTATACAAAGGTTTTTATCTTGAGTATTATTCTCGGAATTGCTATAACAAGAAACAAATGTCAGCATTTGGGCCATCCTTTAATGAAATACATTACAGCAAACACCATACCTCTATTAAAATATATACAAATTTCAGGACCAGGTGTGGTGTTGCACATCTTTAATCCAAACATTTGCCAGGCAGACAGGCAGATGGCTGTGAGATTAAGGCCTGGGATAGTCTACATAGTGAGTTCCAGGCCAGCTGGGGATACACGGTGAGAGCCTGCATTTACTTATTAAACATATACATACTTCTAGAGACACCCATTAGAGCATTTTGAAACAGTGATGAGTAATGTGACTCATGCTGTTTAAGATGCAGTTGAGAGTACCGGGGCGTGGGCTAAGCCAGGCATATCCAACCCCCACCCCTCGCCAACTGGAATTGCTGAGGGAGTGTCCAAGTGGATTTTTTGGAGAACCTTAAAAACAGAAAGGGAAGAGTGAGTTAAACTTCCAACATATAAACAAAATTGAAAGCCTGAAACCTAGACAAGTCACACTCCATAAACAAGGAGAAAAAAAAAAAGGCATCTGAAGGAGGCAAGCAAAGCAAGCCTTCAACACAGTGAAGAGGCATTTGTGATTTGCATAGGAATACAGGCAAAAAGGGAAACCCACATGCCAGGGACACAATGAAGGGACAACAAGGGAAAGGTGCAGGATAATTCCACATCACACTCTACCAACCCTGTAGGAGATTCCTACAGTGGGATCCCCTGCCGGTGACCCAGGACACAGATCTTAGAGGAACAATTGCAGACCTATTCAGAGAAATCAAAGAATATAAAGAACAAGTCAGAGAACTAAGGAGACAGAATGAAAAACTCAAGAAGGACCTAGAGGGAGACAATGACAAACTTCAGAAAGAACTATGGGCTGGAGAGATGGCCTAGTGGTTAAGAGCGCCGACTGCTCTTGCAGAGGACCCGGGTTTGATCCCCCAGCACCCACATGGCGGCTGAGAACTGTCTGTAACTCCAATTCCAGGAGAACTCCAGTTCCAGGGGAATCTGACACCCTCTTCTGACCTCCGCGGCATTGCACGACACGGGTGCACAGACCTACATGCAGACAGTACATTCATACACATAGAAAATAAATAAATAAAATTAAAAAAAAAAAAAGAAAGAACTAGAAGGAGAAAATGACAAATTCTTGAAGGAAGTGGAAACACTGAAAAATGAAACCAACCAGCAAGGAGCTAAGAGATTGAGAAGCTCCAAAAGGAAATATAAATACTAAAGAAATCACAGGATGAAATGAAAAAGGAAATTGAACACTGTGGTGGTTTGAATGAGAATGTCCCCCCATAGGCTTTAAGTAGTCAAGACAATTTGTCCCCAGTTGGTGGCGCTGTTTGGGGAGGTCTTAGAAGGTGTGGCCATGCTAGAGGAAGTACATCACTGGGGGCAGGCTTCGAGAGCTTAACAAGCCTTGCTAGTCTCCAGAGACTCTTTCTTGACTTCCTGTGCTCATTTCAAGATGTGAACCTCAGCTTTCTGCTCCAGCTCTGGCCACCATGCCTCCCACCACAATAGACTCTCATTCCCTAGAAACTTCAATCCTAAACTCAAATAAACTCTTCCTTTTATAAGGTCCCTTGGTCATGGTGGTTTTATCACAGCAACAGAAAAGTGAATAATACAAACACCCATCCAATGAAGAGGAAAGGAATGGAAAAAGCCTCAGAAGTAGAATGGAGGAAGCAGAACAAAGAATATCGAAACGCCAAACTCTGAAGGTAAATAGAAGAAAGTTTGGCGCAGCAGACCTACAAGACCAGTGTAAAGGAAAAAAGACTTCCTAAATACAGACAAGCAGCTGCGACAAGAATTAAGGTCCAAACAATTGACAAATGGGACCTCCATTAAATTCAAAGCTTCATGTACAATCAAAGAACCAATCAAAGGAAGTTGAAGAGAAACCATCAGAGAGGAGGAAACCTTCACCACCAGAAACATCTGACAAAGATTGATTTCCAGAATATATAAACTACTCAAAAACAAGGTAAAGAAAGAAAACAAAATGACCCACTCAATAGATGGAGCAGAGCTGAAAGAGACTTCACAAGTAAGGAATTAGAGAATGGCTGAGAAACATCTTAAAAAAGTGTTCAAGATCCCCTAATTTAATTAAAAGAAGTGCAAGTTAAAACCACTTAAAGATATTATCTCACTCCAATAGACTGGCTAGGATCAAGAAAATACATGATACCAAAGGCTGGAGAAGTTGTGGGAAATGGGAACACTCATCCCTAGCTGCTGGTGGGAATGTAACTTGTACAGTCACCGCTATGAAAAGCAGTGTGGAGAGCCGGGCGTGGTGGCGCACGCCTTTAAATCCTAGCACTTGGGAGGCCAGAGGGAGGCAGATCTTTGTGAAATATCAAAGGCCAGCCAGGTCTATAGGTAGTTCCAGGACAGCTTGGGGCTACAGCGGAGACCCTGTCTCGAAAAGGACCAAAAAAAAAAAAGAAAAAAAAAAAAAGAAAAGCAGTGTGGAGGAACCCTTGGAAGACCCCCTTTTTCCCAAAAAAAATGAAAAAGGCTTTTTTACCACCTGACCCAGTCATGGCCACTACTACCTGGGTATAGACGACAGAAGACTCATCTTACACCAGAGATGCACATGCACAGCCCCTTCTTTTATTGTAGCTCTGTTCACAATGGCAAAAAGCTGGAACCAACGCCAGTGCGCCCTCACTGAACAAATAGATAGAGAATATGTGGTACAACTACACAATGGAGTTCTATGGCACGGTAAAGAAAGATGACATCGGGGGCTAGAGAGATGGCCAAAGTGGTCTAAGAGACGTCCCGATTCTGCCTTAACAGAGGACCACGTTGATCGCATCCCCAGCACCACATGGCGGCCTGAGAACGCTCTGTAAACTCCAATTCCAGGGAAACTCTAGTTCCAGGGCAATCCGAGCACCGCTTCTGGGACCTACCGCGGCAGTGCACGGCACGAGTGCATACAAACCCCGCCAATGCCAAACGACAGTACATTCATACACATAAAAATAAATAATAAATTAAACAAAAAAATTTAAATAAAAAAAAAAAAAAAAAAAAAAGAAAGAAAAGATGACATCATACAAACTTTGCAGGTAAATGGATGGAACCTAGAAAGATATTATGTTTAAGTGAAGGTAACACAGTCCCAGTAAATCAAATGATGACTGGTATCCTCATCTGTGGTTGCTAGCGCCAATTACCTAAGTTGTAAGTATTTCCTGTGCAGGGCTCCTTGAATTTTTGTGCCCAAGTATGTTGGGAAGTGGTGATGCATATTGGAAAGAAACAACAACAACAAAACAACAACAGAAAAGACTACAACAAAGAACTGACTGAAAAAAAAAAAAAACTGATTGAAATGGTGAACTTGTGCTGGAAACAATCAATCTTCTACATTGAGAATTTTGAGAATAGACTGAGAAGATGAAAAATAATGTTTGGCAGAATGCATGAGCTCCTGGTGGGGTGGGTAGGGAGGGGAAGCATGGTCCTAGATTTGATTTTTGGCAACATAATCTTGTAC
>VZQC01002452.1:2440687-2501201 GCA_009823505.1 Rhizomys pruinosus
ATTAATTACAGGGATGCTCACTAGCTACTGGCAACCATAACAGACTTTTCTGAGTTTCCCAGAACTTAGGACTGATGGTTTAGTGTACGAATGAGCTTTCCAATTTCCAACGGTGCAGAGAGAACTTACCACGGAAAGCATGCATCAGCAAATGAAAGACAGGGAGATTTCTCAGAGAAGGGCTGGTAGGATTCTGCACCAGCCAGGAGAGCTCTGAGGAGACCCTGGAAGTTAAGCTCAGAAGATAAGCTTCAGGAGACCTCAGAGGACACAGCAGGGTCATCTCCTACAACTGCTGAAGCTTGCCTGTGTAGCCCCAAGAGTGCCCAGGGTACTGTACTATTAGTGTTGGCCAGCTGTCCCCAGGGAGCATGCTGAGAGCACCACCAAGGGGGGCGGCTGGGTACACCATGAACTGGGCTTCCTGGGAAGGATGGTTCAAGAGTCCAGAGCCACCAGGAAAGGGAGGATGGGCAGATGACAAACACAAGGCATACACCCTGTTTCTGTTAGTGTCTCAGTGTCAGAAAGAAGATACCGAGGACCACTTGGCCTCGAGGGATAGTTCCTCTTGGGGATAGAGAGAGAGAGGGAAGGAAAGAAACAAACAAAAAAGAAACAAACAAACGAAGGAACTCCTAAAAGTTAGCAGACGTAGGTCAACGGCAGACCACTTGCCTATGCCATGGCCTTGAGTTCAAGGTCCAGTACCACAAAAAACTAAAGAAAATATGAGCTGGGTATGGCAGCCCTTCTGTAGTTTCAACTACAGACTGAGATTGGCGAATGACTTGAATCTATGAGTTCAAGACCAGCCTACATAACATAGCAAGATCTCATCTCAAAAAGTAAAAACTTTTTTTTAAAAAGTAAAATTTTTAAAATAATAATAAAATTAAGTTGAGTGGGCTTTCACTGTCATGATTTAAAAGCAGCAAATGTCATGAACATTTATAACTGTTACAGTTAATAAACTTAGGATGATGTCTAACATGATCACTCAACACAGACAAATATCACATTATCATTGTGATTTGATGAGAGAAATTTTACCACTTTAAATATTTTTACAGCACTGTCCAGATCCCTAACAAGTGTCTCCTTCTCGTACTGGGAAAGAATAACAAATACGCCAGAAGATTAGGGTGACTATTAACACATTCTATGATGAAAACATTTCACAACCTTCTACACGTCACCAGTGCTGTCTTGCAGTGTGGTGAAGGCTGGCCTTGAACTCTTGGTCCTCCTGCCTCTGCCTCCAGGAGCTGGAATCACAGGTGTGCACCCCACACCTGGCTGACACATTGTTTTCATGGTCTCCCTGGGGTGAAGCTCAACAAGGGAGAAGGCAGTACCTGTCTTTACAGTTTCATTTGCTCTCTCTTCCTCACCTTTGCCAACTGTGAGTTTACCCAGCAGGTGAAGGTCTTCTTCTGAGTGTCTTCCTGCTCCGCTGCGAAAGAGGGAAACAATAGTAATTGCAAAATGAGATGCATCAGACTCCTTCTGAACCCATCAAAGTGTCAAAAAAAATCAGTGGTGCACGCCTTTAATCCTAGCACTCAGGAGGCAGAGGCAGGTGGATCTTTGTGAGTTCAAGGCCAGCCTGGTCTACAAAGTGAGTTCCAGCTGGGAGACCCTGTCTCAAAAAAAGACCCCCCCCCCAAAAAAAATCTGTTACTCTAGGAATGTCTCCAGATTTCATCAAAATAAATTTCAGATGTTCAACCAAATACTGTTTAGACATAGGAAATGATAGGAGAAAAAAAATTTTTGAAATCCACAGCTTAGCTGACAAGAAATCATGGCATTTTGTTTTTGTTGATTTTTTTTTTAAAGATGGGGTCTCACTCTGTAGCCCTGGCTACCCTGGAACTCACTATGTAGACCAGGCTGACCTTGAACTCACAGCCTGCCTCTGCCTTTCACGTACTGGGACTAAAGTTGTGTGCCACCATGCCTGGCCTTGAGATGACTTTTTAAAATATTTGATATATTATTTTATGTGCATGAGCATATTGCCTGCATGTGTTTAAGTGCACCATGTCATGTCATGCCAGTGGAGGTCAGAAGAGGGCACTGGATTCCCCTGGAACGGGAGTTACAGATGGCTGTTAGCCACATGTGGTTCCTGGGAACTGAACCTGGGTCCTCTGCAAGACCAGTCAGTGCTCTTCACTACTGAGCCATCTCTCCAGCCCTGAGAGGATGCTTTTTAATACTTTTTTTTTTGTCTTTTTGAGACAGGGTCTCCTTGTAGCTCCAGCTGACTCACTATGTAGACCAGGCTAGCCTTGAACTCACAGATATCTGCCTGCCTCTGCCTCCCAAGTGCTAGGATTAAAGGCACGTGCCACCACACCCAGCAGTTTTTAATACTTTTTTACTAATGAAACAATTAAATCCTAAGTCCATTCACAGCCTTATATTATTCAAGGAAATGTGAAGAACAAGTACAATACCTGACCCAGAGCATCAAGATCACCCCAGGACATCTGAAGGTGCTTTCAAGGGTTTACAAAGTCCTTATAGTTTGGCCTTGACATTTATCAAGCAATTTTTAAAAATATTTTATTTATTATTTTTATTTTATATATGCGTGTATCATCTGCATACATACGAGTGCACCATGCTGGTGGAATACAGAGGGCCAAGAACAGTTGTTAGCCACCATGTAGGTGCTGGGATTTGAACCATGGTCTTCTGCAAGAACAGCCAGTGCTTTAATCACTGAGCCATCTCTACAGCCCCTTAACAAGCAAATTATTTATGCAAAATGTAATGCTATTGAGTTAACTATAAAAAGATAAGGGTTCGAATCCTATTCTGGTGATTGAATGCCTATGTGACCTTAAACAGTGACCTTGTGTAACAAGAGAATGACACACACCTCTGGAGGCTGTTTCGAGGGGCAAATGATTCACCTAGTGTGCTTGGCACAGACCAGCACATAGCAAACACATAAGGCATGCTCTCATTAACCAGCAGAAGATGGGGCTGGGGACAGGGTGAACACTCAGAGTCTACCTCCACTTCCCCTCTGGGCAGGGCTCACCCACCAACATTCCACTCCCTCCATGTCAGCAGACACTCTCAATTCCCTGAGCTGCCCACGCAAGCACTGAGCTCCCCCCCTCCCCCGCCCTCCTCAGCTGACGGGCAGAGCCAGGACAACTCCTGCCTTTCTGTCTGGTACACACAGATACATTCCCTCTATAAACATCTCCCTCCAGCTCCAAGTTCTCTCCTCTAGTCCCCAACTCCAACAGCCCTTTGAGCCCATTAGTAATCCCGAGCGACCAACTCTGCCAGCTTTTTATTATTCCCCACCTTGTCCATAGCCTTCTTGTCACCCTTGTGCATCTTACATCTAATGATGGGTCACCACCAAGATTCACGTGCATCTGACCCATCTTGTAATTTGTGTGGCACTTTGTGACTTTTTTTCTGTGCACCTCAACCTACAGGTGTACTGCTGAATGAAACCACAGCAAAACCCATCAGTGCTAAGCAGTCTCACCAGCACCCCCCATAGACCCTCAATGCTGCCCAACAGTCAACAACTGATAACTCACTCCCACCCCTGGAGGAGTAAGCAATTTCACATCTCCTTAAACATCCAGTATTATCTCCTCCTTAACTCATATGCTTTGCTTAGACATTTCTTTGTTGTTGTTTGTGCTGGTTAGTTATCTAGATCAGCTTGATGTGTAGGCATGTTTTGTTTTTTTTTTTGTTTTTTTTTTGGGTCTTTTTGAGACAGGGTCTCCCTGTAGCTCTGGCTGTCCTGGAACTCATCCTGTAGACCAGGCTGGCCTCAAACTCACAGAGATCTGCATGCCTCTGCCTCCCAAGTGCGAGGATTAAAGGCGTGCGCCACCACGCCCGGCATTTATTTATTTCTGAATGTGTATCTATGTACTGTTTGCATGCAAGTTTGTGCACCCGTGTCATGCAATGTCGCGGAGGTCAGAAGAGGGTGTCAGATTCTCCTGGAACTGGGAGTTCTGGAATTGGAGTTTCAGATGGTTCTCGGCCGCCATGTGGGTGCTGGGGATCAAACCCGGGTCCTCTGTAAGAGCGGTCGGAGCTCTTAACCGCTAGGCCATCTCTCCAGCCCCTGTAGGTATGTTTTTAGGGTATTGTCTTATTAATTGATGTAGGAAGATTCAGTCCACTGTGGGCAGCACCATCCCCTAAGCAAGGGGTCCTAAACTATATAAGAGAGAAAGCCAGCTGCAAGCAAGCAAGCACGCAAGGATGCATTTATTTATTCTCTTTGCTCCTGACTATGGTTGTGATGTGACTGGCTGCTTGAGATCCTGCCTTGTCTTCCTTGAAAGAATGGGCTGTGACCTGGAATTGTAACTTAAATATACTTTTTCTCTAAGTTGTTGGGTTTTGTTTGGGTAGGGGGGGTGTTTGTCTGTTTTGGTCAGGTTATTTTATCACAGCAACAGAATTAAAGCTAACATATTGTTCTTTGCTTTTTTTTGTTCTGTTTTGTTTTTTGAGACAGAGTTTCATATAGCCCAGGCTGACCAGGATGACCTTGAACTTCTGATCCTCCTGCCTCTATCTGATGTGCAAATACTCTACCAACTAAGCCACATACCCACCCCACGAGACCTTTCTTCTAAAGCACGTGGTCATGATGCCATTCCTCCTATACCAGCCTTCTCTGAAGCACTCCAACCCGTTGGCATACATCAAGTAGCCTTGCTCAAACCCAAGGCAATCCCTCCCTTCAGCCACTAGATCTTATCTCTTTTAACAACTCTAGGGTATGTTGCTCCTTTCTCTTCTGTATCACCTTCTCCCACTCTTGAACCTCTGATCAGTATAGATGCATACTGTTAAGTCTCCCATTGAAAAGAAAACAAACCTCTCTTTGCCCCTGTTCTCCACCAGCACTGATTCAATTGCCTGCTCTCCTTTGTGGCAAAACTCAAAAAGAATGTATCCTGATTGTCCCTAGGTCCCTTCCTCACACACTCTGAACTGGTCCCACCACATCAGTCGGACCCCACCATTCCATTGATTCTGCTCTTGTCTAGGTCACCATGAATCCAGGTCAGCAATGACCCCCTTCTCACTAAAATCTTTGGCTGACCTTCAGCCTTCCCCTTCTCGGACTGTCAAGCAGCATCCGATACAGAGGATCTCTGCCTCTTGTTCCCAGAAGCCATAGCTTCCTTTTCCTCCTCTATCACTGGCTGGCTCACCTCTTTCCAACACCTTGGGAAATCATCTTGGATCTATCTTCAAAACACACTGCAGCTGGGGAGGTAGCTGAGTTGGTGAAGTGTTTGCCTTGCAAACACGAGGACCTCAGTTCAGTCTCCACAGCTCATATTAAAAGGAAAAAAAATCTGGGCATCGATTGCATGTGTGTACTACCAGAGCTAGGGAGGTGAAGATGGGTGGGTCCCTGAGGCTTGATGGCCAGCCAGCCTGGCCTATACTTCATACGTCCAGGCCAGTGAAAGACTCTCATTCATAAATTAATTAATTAATAAATTAACAAACAAATCAACCAGATACCACCTGAAGAACAACATCTGATGCTGTCTTCTGGTCTTCC
Organism: Rhizomys pruinosus; assembly: GCA_009823505.1. Taxonomy (NCBI): domain Eukaryota; kingdom Metazoa; phylum Chordata; class Mammalia; order Rodentia; family Spalacidae; genus Rhizomys; species Rhizomys pruinosus. Next base: position 2,446,275 of record VZQC01002452.1, read on the forward strand.
ACATGCATGCACAGGTACCTAGACAGACAGATGACACACAGGTGGACACACACACACACACACACACACACACCCCAACACACACAGACCATGTTCTTGATATGTCTTCATTTCCTTATCTTTATTACACCACCCAAGCCCAAGTCACCCTTCCTCCTACCCCCTCTACCTAGGCTATTGTTAATGGATTCCTACAGGTGTGACACCAAATTTAATCCCTTAAAATGTTTAAAATTTGATGAGTATTCTGGTTGAAAAAGAAAAGAAAGGCTGCTGGATAAGCAGAAGTATACAATGTTGCAACTGTCTGGCAAGTACAGTAACTGCGTGGTGGTTTGAATGAGAGTGTCCCCCATAGGCTTCAAGTATTCAGACATTTTGTCCCCAGTTGGTGGCGCTGTTTTGGGAAGTCTTAGAAGGTGTGGGTGTGCTGGAGGAAGTATGTCACTGGGGGTGGGCTCAGTGCGTTCAACAAGCCTTTCAGGCTCCAGTTGCTCTCTCTCGGCTTCCTGTGCTCATTGGAAGATGTGACCCTCAGCTTTCTGCTCCAGCCCCCGCCACCATGCCTCCCCACCACAATGGACTCTTAATTCCCTGGAACTGTCAATTGTAAGCTCAAATAAACTCTTCCTTTTATAAGTTTCCTTGGTCATGGTGGTTTTATCACAGCAACAGAAAAGTGACTAATACAAACTGTAAATGATGTACTTAGCCTCACTATAATTTTTTTCCTTTGAAAATCCACTTCCATTTCTCTGTATTACCAATTTCAGTTCATCATACTTAAGTTATTTACACTTTTTAGGGTGGTCTGTTAACTAAATTGAACTGAGTTCTGATAAGCCAACCAGATACTTTGGGGTTTTGAGAATTAATGCTTTTATATTTATTTTTATTTTATTTTATAAAAGAGTTATAAAAACCACAATTTTATCCTGTTATTCAGTAAGTTACTAAGTATCTGGAATCTCTGAAATGTTTTCAGTATTTATTCTCTCCTATCAGCAGATGATAAAACAACTCTTTAAAAATATTTCATTATTTATATTTTTAGCACATGAGTGCTGTGCCTGCATGTGTAACTGCACCACGTCATACAACGCCCAAGGAGGTCAGAAGAGGGTATCAGATCCCCTAAAACTGGAATTCCAGGTGGTTGTTAGCTGCTATGTGGATTCTGGGAACTGAATGCAGGTCCTCTATAAGAGCAGTCAGTGCTCTTAAACCCTGAACCATCTCTCCAGCCCCCAAAACAACTTTAAACTTGTACTGAGCTTACTGGAAATGTGTTAGCATTGAGAGCTACTTTGTTTCTCAACAGGGAGGGGGAAAAAACTGGAGAACAAGGTTTTATGATTCTAAGATCAAGTTACAAGAACACAGTGTGCATTTACCAAGCTGGAGGAGATCTGTCCACCCTCTAACTATAAAGCAGAAGTTCAAAATAAAATAAAAAATAATAGTCAAAGAAAAAACGACCCTTTCCTTATCCTCAAGGACCAACAGAGTCTTCTGAAGAAGTGACAAAGTGTGAAAAGGGAGCCAAGCAGGAGCATCACCAAATCCAGAGGACAAAGTCTGCACAGCTGTGGGGGAGATGCGGGGGACAGAGGAAGGTTCGGAATGTGGCACAAAAACAGCTTCAGCAAGAGCATCCTCAGCCAGAGAGGCTCCAGGCTCCGTGTCCTCTGGAAATCACATCATTTGAAGTCTACACCCAACAAGAGAAGCATTCATTTCACGTCCATGTGACACTAGACAAAACACGTTTTGGGAATGAGCACACTGGGGTCTCTGAGCTTTCCCAGGCTGAAAAAAAAAAAACAGACAGCAAAATCAAGGTTCTCACTAAATGCTGAAACTGGAGTACCTTGTCTAATCTGAGGCTACACCAAGGAATAATCCCTGACCAACACGCAAACTTGAATGAAAATAATCAAAAGTCAAAATGTTCTAAAGGGAACCTGAAGTTTCATCTCTGTCCTGATTTGCTCAAACCCAACAAAAGCAAAGGGAAAGACAGGAAGAGGGGAGGACGCTGTCCCCACAGGTGCTCACTGTCTCTCTCAGCAGACAAGCACTACACAGGAGGACTTGGAAAGGTCTCTTCATGGCTTTTTAAAACTCTCAGTCCAAACATACAGACATCTCTCTTCGGCTAGGTAGCTGAAGCCCTTTGAAAGCAATAAGGACCCTTTGCTTAATAGCAAAGATATCCCAGGTGCAATTAAACACCTTCCCAGAAGCCCCATGGCCACCATTGATCCCTTACCACATCTAACACATTTTCATCCTGCCTTGCCCCTGAATAGCACAATTAAATCCACGAGAACCAGAGCCAAGCAGCTCACCCTATGCCAGGAGAAGTAACCTTTTGTTCTTTTGAAGGCTGACCCACTGGGGAACAAATCACTGAGAGCCACGTGCTTAAAGCAACTTAATAAAACTCTTCCTAGAGCATAGGACCTTTTAATCAGCAGATGGTAGGGATGGGGGAGGGGAGAAGAAATAAAAAGAATAATAGAATCGTGTATGACAAGGATGAACTTCTATTAAAATGCTAAGAAATGGAAAATGAGAACTTACCTTGACTTCAGAAGCAAATAAAAAATATATGCAGACAGACAGATACACACACACACACACACACACACACACACACACACACAAAGTTATAAGTATCTTTGATTATCGTTCTTTAAAACTACTTGACTGAATGAAAAGGGAGGCAAGGATTTTCTCTTGGCATCATTACCATAAAAATACATTCCACCCAGAGTTTGCGCTTGTTCAGTCGGCCTTTTGTGAGCTGGCAAAGCTTCCCCTTAGCTGGAAGGGAACTGAACTGAAAACAAATTAGTTGAAACTCCAGGGCATGAGCTTTAAGCTCATTATAAATTAGCTCATTATGAAACTCCCACGACTACTAAGTCCCAACAAGGTCCTGAAATCTCCCATAGGTTCATCTATGACGTGGACTTCAGGAGTCCTCCTGTAAGGTTCAGCTCCCCAAGGCCAAGGACTACCACAGACTTTTCCACCTTCAGCAAAGAGTCACCCCACTGCAGTGTGGCCTCTTCCAAAGCAATTGATCGGTTGGCCTGTCTATGGCACCCCAGTCCAAATCCATTGACGTTCACTCTCCTCATTAAAATATGTTGATCATTCCTGAGTTTCTTACAGAATTATAAATGCCTAGCCTAACATTCTCTACCAGTAGCAATGCACTCCCAATCTAATTTTTGCATGTGAGCACATGTGTGTTGAGGACAGGGGTGCACATGCATATGTGTGCATATGTGTGCATATGTGTGCATATGTGTGCATAAGTGTGTGCGGAGGCCAGAAGCTGGCATCGGGTGGCTTCCTCAATCGCTCTCCACCGCACCTTTTGAGGCAGGGTCTCTCCCAGAGCCTGAAGCTCACTGATTTGGCTAAACTATCTGTCCGCAAGTGCCAGCCACCCTCCAGTTCCCCAACCCCCCTCTAGGGTTGACTGCAGGCATGAGCCTCATCCAGTTATCTTCACGGTTCTGAGGATCTGAACTCAGCACCTCAGGCTTGCTCAGCAAACACTTTACAACCAAACCCAATCTACTCTGTCTGATTTTCTCCCACAACTTTTCTACTTCTGATCTAATTCTCTAGCCAAGCTGGACCACGCACAATTCCCGCTTTGTTCCCCCTCTTCTGTACTGGATGCTGTGTGCCCTCTGGAGTACCCAATCTGCCTCCACTTCCTTCTACATTCATAGAAAGTTTGGCATTCAGCAGAATGCTTTGGACAAGTGGGCATTTGGTTGACACTTGTTAAAATAAGTGTTCCCTTAGCCGGTTGGTGGCGCACTCCTTTAATCCCAGCACTCAAGAGGTAGAGGCAGGCAGATCTCTGTGAGTTCAAGACCAGCCTGGTCTACAGAGTGAGTTCCAGGATAGCCAGAGGTACAGGGAGACCCTGTCTCAAAAAGACAAAAAATAAATAAATAAAATTTAAAAAATATTTAAAAAAATAGCACATACTACTCTTGCAGAGGACCTGGGTTTGGTGCCCAGCAGCATATCAGACAGCTCACAACTGTCTGAAACTCCAGCTCTGGGGGAATCTCTGGCCTCCAAGAGCACCTGCACACACACACACACACACACACACACACACACACGACACAATTAAAAATAAATCTTTGGGGCTGGAGAGATAGCCTAGCGGTTAAGAGTGCCAACTGCTCTTGCAGAGGACCCGGGTTCAATCCCCAGCACCCACATGGCAGCCAAGAACTGTCTGTAACTCCAATTCCAGGAGAACTCCAGGTCCAGGGGAATCCGACACCCTCTTCTGACCTCTGCGGCATTGAACGACACGGGTGCACAAACCTACATGCAGACAGTACATTCATACACATAAATAAAAATAAAATATTAAAAAATAAAAAATAATCTTAAAGAAATCTGACCCGCTTCCCAGCGAAACCTGAGGACAAACCTCAAACTGACCTTGAGAAAACAAAAACCTTGTTAATCTGGGCCTAACAGTGGTGGCCTTAAACATCCAAAGGAAAGTATAAACAGAAATATATATTAGTAAGGCCTGAGAAATGTTACTCAGGTATAAAACTTGAGATCTAGTAAAAACAGAACATAAAAAAAGTAAAAAAAAAAAAAAAAAAAAAAAAAAAAAAAAAGCACAGTTGTTTTACTGTCTTGGTGGCAAGTGTGACTACCCTGTGGCTGCCACTGCTTTTGCCATCCTCCAAAGACATGAGACACAGCTTTTCAACCTTCCAATATGGACCGAAGACTCATGTCTCTCCAAGAATCCTCCAAACCTTCAGTGCCAGATGGGGACTGCTGAGACATCCAGCTTGTGCACTGAGCTACTACTGGGGTTTCAGCCTCTTCAGAGTATAGACTGCCATTGTTAGACTACCCAGGCTGTATCATGGAGACCAGTACCGGAAGATCAAGACAGGACGTGGTGCTTACTGGACCTCCGCACACACATATTTGGTGACCATGGGAAGGGAAAACCCCAGTGTGGAGCACAAGGGCAGGACTGATGGTTGTTTGGGCTTGCCAAGGAGGAGCCTTCAAACAAGACAACTTTCAGCCTAATAACAAAAAAAAAGAAAGAAATCATAGGCTGAAGATAATAAAAGATATATGCATATTTTGGAGTGATGCAAATTGGAAGGAACGACAACATCAAAAAAAGACTGGGTCAAAGAACTAACTGAAATGGTGAACTTCTGCTCAAAATAGTAAACTTCTGCATCAAAAATTTTAAGAGACTGAGAAAAAGATGAAAAACATGTTTGGCAGAATGCATGAGCTCTAGTGGGGTGGGGGGGCAAATAAGGGGGAATAGGTCTAGATTTGATTGAAAATTTTGCATTTAATGCACAAAGCTTCAGTAAAAATTGGCTTTGAAAAAAAAGAAATCTGAAATCCTAAATGCTTCAAAATTCAAATGGTTTTAAATAAATTTTTATGTGTATGAGTGTTATGCCTGCTTATATGTAAGTGCAGCCATGTTGTACAGCACCCATGGAGGACAGAAGAGGGCATTGTATCCCCTGAAGCTGAAGTTACAAACTGTTGTTAGCTGCCATGTGAGTGCTGGGATACAAACCTGAGTCTTCTATAAGAACACCCAGTGCTCTTAACAGCTGAGCCATCTCTCCAGCCCAAAATCCCAAAGTTTTTAAGTAGAAAAATGTATACTGAGGCTGGAGAGATGGTACAGCAGTTAAGAGCACCAACTGCTCTTGCAGAGGACCCGGGTTCGATTCCCAGAACCCACATGGCAGCTAAGAACTGTCTTTAAGCTGAGTATGGTGGCACGCACCTTTAATTCTAGCACTTGGAGGGCAGAGGCAGGCGGATATCCATGAGTTCAAGGCCAGCCTGGTCTACAGAGTGAGTTCCAGGCCAGCTGGGGCTAGTGGGAGACCCCTTTGCTCAAAAAGGCAAAAAAAAAAAAAAAGAAAAGAAAAAGAAAAATGTATACCATGAAACTTTGTTTCATACAAGAAATTATTTTTAAATGTTGTATAAATTTTACCTCAATATCTATAAATTCTTATTTTTTACTATTTTATTTATTTTTATTTTATGTGTATGAGTGTATTGCCTGTATGTGTGTAAGTGTTCCCATGTCCTGCAATGCCAGAAGAGGTCAGAAGAGGGTGACGGATCCTTTGGAACTGGAGTCATGGACAGTTGTTAGTCATCATGTGGGCCTGTTGGGAATTGAACCTGGATCCTCTGGAAGAGTAGTCAGTGTTCTTAATCTCTGAGCCATCTCTCCAGTCCCAGTCTACGTAAATTTAATAAATAAATTTCATGGGCTGGAGAGATGGCTCAGCAGTTAAGAGCACTGACTGCTCTTGCAGAGGACCCAGGTTCAATTCCCAGCACCTACATGGCAGCTAAGAACCATCTTAGGCTGGGCATGGTGGCACATGCCTTTAATCCCAGCACTGGGGAGGCAGAGGCAGGAGGATCTCTGTGAGTTCAAGGCCAGGCTGGTCTATATAGAGAGCTCCAGGCCAGCTGGGACTAAAGGGAAACCCTGTCTTAAATAAATAAATTAAATAAATAAATAAATAATTTTTTAAAAAATTCATGTTTAGATTTGAGTCCAGATATCAAAATGTCTCCTCATAAATATTCAAAATCTTTTGACTAATCTAAATCTAAAGTACTCTGGTTCCAAGGACTTTGGATATGGAATGCGTGACCAGAGTTATTGTTGTTACAAATAAACTCAAAATTCAATCATTCAGAGATATATACAATAGTAGAAATTAAAAGTTAACCTTAAGCTTCGAAAAAAAAAAAAAATCTCCCATTTTTTCCCCACTGAGAACACCAGCCTTCCTCAGAGTCCTTCTAGACTAACCCATAAAGCACATAAATTCCACAGAGAAGGGCTGGTTTGGGTTGTTCACTGGGTCCCTGGATCTTACAATGGTACCTTGTAAAGGAGGCGCTCAGTCATTATCTGCAGAATCAATGAAAGTATGCACACACACGCATTAAACAAATATGCATGAAGTGGCTTGATTTTCTTACATTGATAATTGAAAAAGCTAAGCACTCACTATTCTACCTGTTGCTGTAACAGTGTGACCAAAAGCATCTTGGGGAGGAAAGCATTCTCTTCATCTTACACTTCCTGGTCACAGTGAGAGAAGTCAGGACAGGGGCAGAAGCAGGAACCACAGAGGAAAAGCTTGCTCCACGGCATCTAATCATAACCCTTCCAAATGCAGAACTACAGAAAAGAAAAATGCATCTACCCAATCAATAGAGCAACATAGATATCCGTATGCTTACAGATATTTTATTCAGTGGAAGGAACAAATTGGGCTGAGGATGTGGTTCAGTTGGTACAGGGTTTGCCTGGCAAGTGTGAAGCCCTGGGGTCTGTCCCCAGCACTTCCTAACCTGGCCACAGAGGTGCACACTTAACAATCCCAGCACCCGGAATGCGAAAGCAAGAGGATCAGAAATGCAGGGTCATCCTCGGCTACATATCAAGTCTGAGGCCAGCCTAGGATACATGAGACTGTCTCAAAAAATATGGACTGTGAAAGTAAAGCTCCAAGCTGTAACACAGTATGCTTATTGTGATTCTGTGCGTGTCTGTGGTGAAGGGTGCAGTCCAACACCGCGTTTCTAGCTATGTGAGTTTCCAGTAGCAGCTCATACACCGTAGTGTGGACCTTATACTTGTGGTTCTCTCCTGTTCAACATAAAACCCGTACGATTACGTAAATGTTCCTGGGTTTGTGTTTCCTCTAGCACAGTTCCACACAGAGAAGACATGGTCAAAACACGCTTGCTGATTGAAAGACACACCAAGTGTGTTACACAAATCAAACTGACACATTTTACAAGAGAAAGATTTTATTAGCAAGTTATACCAGCCCTATGTGTTATCCTAATTCTTGTTTTAATAACCCATGGGAAGTCTCTTCTACCAATAAAATTCCTCAAACGAAAAGCTATTACTCAGGGCTAGTAATGGCTCAGTTGGTAAAACTGCTTGCTGTGTAAGCATGGGGATCTGGGGTTGCTATTTTCTTTTCTTTTCTTATTTTTTTCATTTTTTGTTTTTGTTTTGGTTTTTTGTGTTTAAGACAGGGTCTCCCTGTAGCTCCAGCTTGCCTGGAACTTGCTATGTAGATCAAGCTGGCCTCTACCTCACGGAGATCCACCTTACACCTGCTTCCTGAGTGCTGGGATTAAAGGCATGCACCACTATGCCCAGCTCCAAGTTTGATTCTTTTTTTTATGTTATTTTATTTTTTTTATGTGTATGAACGTACTGTCTGCATGTAGGTTTGTGCACCCGTGACATGCAATGCCTCGGAGGTCAGAAGAGGGTGTCAGATTCCCCTGGAACTGGAGTCAAAGACAGTTCTCAGCCACCATGTGGGTGCTGGAGATCAAACCTGGATCCTCTACAAGAGAAGTCGATGCTCTTAACAGCTAGGCCATCTCTCCAGCCTCCCAAGTTTGATTCTTAGCACCCATGCAAAAGAAAGCCAGGCATGGTGGTGAATACTTTTAATTCCAGGACCAGAGAATTGGAAACTGAATAGTTCCTAGGGCTCACTGGCCAGTCAAATTAACCTAATTAGTGACCTCTAGGTCCCAATTAGAGACCCTGTCTCCAAAACAAAGGTGGGTAGATGGCTCCCAAGGAATGACATTCAAGGCTGACCTCTAGCCAACACACAGACAGACAGACACACACACACACACACACACACACACGCACACACACACAATCACTACCAGGTGGGGTAGTACACACCTGTAATCCCAGCACTCTTGAGGCTGAGACTCTTGTGAGTTTTAAGCCAGCCTAGGACAATAGGACCCTGCCTTAAAAACCCAAGACAAAACAGAATAAAACCAAAAAACACATTACTGAAGAAAAGTGGTCTCTTTCTATGCTTCTCTTCTTCCCTTATGAAACCAAATGTAGGAACTTGCTCTTACAATAAGCAATTCTCTAATTGTGCCTCCAATTCTATTGTGACACCAACTAGTTGGAATTAGCACAAACCCCTCAAGTTATACAGTAAGTATACAGTAATACAGTAAGTATACAGTAAGTATACAGTAAGTATACAGTAAGTATACAGTAAGTATAAGTAAGTATACAGTAAGTCAGTCACACCACAAGGCTCCCACCTTACCCACATTTCTTGGCTACAAACTGAGAGATCTCGAGATCCCTCCTCAGGTTAATGGACTTGCTGTGATGACTCACTAAACTCCCCGTGTGAACATGTAGACTTACCTGGGTGAAGACTACAATTAGAATACATGCATATACTTTGAATAGCCAGGTGAAGAAGAATGAAGCTGGGATGGGCGCCCTCACAGCATGTGGGTGTGCCCCAGCCCAGAAGGGCTCCAAACTCACTTTCCAGGCACTGTTTTAGAGGCTTCATGCACAGGCATAAAATGACAATTCAATCTCTAGCTCCTAATCACAACTCACGAAGGGAACAGGAGAGCACAGTCTCTCTAGTACCTGGCCTGAGTCCACCAAAAGTCACTTCAGGGATGACGAGATGGCTCAGCAGGTGCAAGTGCGTGCCTAAAGACCCGAGTTCAATTCTCAGGACAAATGGGTTGTCCTTTGACCTCTGGACATGCACTCCTGCAGGAACAACCCCCCCCCAACACACACAATAATTTTTTTTTTCTTAAAGATGTTCCTGGTATCCAGGAAATTCCAAGGGCTTCAGGAGACATGAATCAGGAAATGGACCAAAGACCAAATATTAGAACAAAAAATGCTCCTAACATCCTTGAGGAAATTGTAAATGTTTTAGAAGCTCTATGCCAAGAACCAGGGCAGAGACCAAGTACATACTCTAATGTCACAGGCTTGGGTAAATGAGACCATGTTGGCATTCTTTGAAACAATATTCCCAGCTTGCCCTTAGCTGGGACAATCCCGGGTACGATAACTAAGTTCAGACAACACTGCAGCATTTCAGCTATGTGCTCCAGCAGCCATCCTGAAGTTCTTAACCTGTTATTCAATGGAGAGAGAATTAAACATCTAAGTCTGCCTCTCTTACTGTTTCTCAGAGAGATGACAGCAAAACAGAAATAAATAAAGAAGTAAACCAAGGAAATTAAAAACACTAGTGCACATAACCCAAATAAGAACATTTGAAAATACTGGAAGGAGAAACAGGAAAAAGGCTGTTAGTTAACTACAAAGCAGGGCGTATTAACTAGGGAGAAGGGAGAAGGAACCATTAACACATTTCCTTGCAAACAAACAAGAAAAGAAAAACCAGGTGGCTGAAGAGATGGCTCAGCGGTTCAAAGCACTGGCTGCTTTTGCAGAGGACCCAGATTCAGTTCCCAGAACCCACATGATGGCTAACAACCACCTGTAACTCCATTCCCGGGGGACCCGATGTCCTCTTCTGACCTCCACTGCCATTGGACAACACAGGTGCACTTACCTACATGCAGGTAATACACTCATACACATAAAGTAAAAATAATAAAATACATTTTGGCCTTTTTGAGACAGGGTCTCCCTTTAGTCCTGGCTGGCCTGGAACTCACTATATACACCAGACTGTCCTTGAACTCACAGAGATCTACCTGCCTCTCCTCCAAAGTGCTGGGATTAAAGGCATGTGCCATCACACCCGGCTAGAAAATATTTTTCTAAAAAAGAAAAGAAAAACAAATAGCTCTGAGACCAAGAAATGCCTTCCTAACTCAGTAAAATGAGGCCAGGAACTAACATCTGACTAAACTCGTAAGCAACTGTATAGCCACTTCTCAGTCTCAAAATTCTGCTTTTCCTAATTCCCACACAGTTTGTCACTGGGAGAACAGTCTTTGCCTATGGAGACCAGCATGCGAGACTAAGATCAGCCTCTTCCCCACAGCATCTTGGGAAGAGATGGCTCCCACCCTTCGTCCTCAGATCCAGGCACACTTGTCTCCTCCCAGCCCTGGAACCTACCTCCTCTGTGGTCACCTCCACAGCCCCGGCTCTGTCTCCTGTCAGTTCTGACGGGATGCTTCTGTGGCCAGCTGGGTCCGCCATGCATTCCTCCAGGAAATCAGACTGGACCTATTTCTCTTTTCACCCATAGGAAGTGTCTCTACTCTTAGGATCAACATTAAAACCCTTAACAGGGTTTAGGAGGCCTGTACGTTCCTCCCCTGGAGCACCTCTCCTGCCTCAGCCTGCACACTTCTGGCCTCCTTCCATGGCATAAACAAGCCCTGTACCCACTCGGCCCCTCCTTTCTTCACCAAATTAACTTCTAGTCATACTCTGGTCTTGGCACAATGGCTCTGCCCAAAAGGAAACCAAGTTTTTATTTCCTGTCAGAGTCATGAGAGACCTCATATCTGATCACTAGTTAGCACTCATCTCAATTTGTAATCATTGTTGAGGTTAAAGCACCAATTCTAGAACACGCACTACTTTGATTTGATCCTATATATGCTATGATCCCATAACTGTGCATCTCAGTTTTCTCATCAGTAAAATGGGACAATGAAACCTACTTCATAGTGTTATGAGGATTACATACTCTACTGACCTAGAGTAGAGGGCAGTAAATTATAGAGCACTGGCCAAATTTGACCCACTGTCTGTTTTTGCCAATAAAGTTTGATTTGAACACAGACACATCAGTGTTTTAACATGTTGCCTGTGGCTGCTTTCATGCTAAAACAAAACCATAGATAGTTACTACAGAGGCTTCCTAGAACTCCAAGACTCAAATATTTACATCTGGTCCTCTACAAAGCAGCTTATCAATTCCTGGCAAAAACAAAGGCTCATCTACACAAGTGAGCATTAACAATTACTTGAGGGAATCTTGAAACACCAGTGCTAAGTGAAAGAAGCTAGTAACCAAAATGCCCCGGCTTATGCAGCTCCAGTTATACAGTTCTGCAGTGCCAGAATAGGGAAGGGGATTGAGACAGATTCGCTGCTCACCAAGGGCTTGGGAAGGGGGGCAGTGATGGAAGGAGGGTGAGGCAGCTGAAATACACAGAACATTTTTCAGGTGACAAAACAAGATCTAAACTCAGCTGTGCTCATGTCTGCACAGTTGTTGTTTTTTTATAGAGTTCTATGAACACACTTAAACTATCTAATTCAGTGTTTTAAACAGATGAATTGGATGCTCTAAGTTGTTCTGTTTTGTTTTTATTCTATGAGAGCATGGTAGCTCACAACTTTCATCCCAGCACTCAGGAGGCAGAGACAGGTGGTTCTCTGTGAGAGGGAGGCCAGTCTGGTCTACAAAGCAAGTTTCATGCCAGCTGGGGCTATAGGGAGACCTTATCTCAAAAAAAAAAAAGGGGGGGGTGGCTGGAGAGAAGGCTCAGTGGTTAAGAGCACTAAATGCTCTTGCTGAGGACTTGGGTTCAGTTCCCAGCACCCACCTGGCAGCTGACAACCATCTTTAACTCCAGTTCCAGGGGATCTAGCGCCCTCTTCTGACCTCCATGAGCACTGACTGCATGCACAGGTCCACTGACATGTAGGCAAAATACTCATACACATAAAATAAAAAATAAATCAAAAAATTATAAAAGAAAAACATTTTATTTATTTATTTTGCAGTGCTAGGGATCCAACCCAGGGCCTTCCACGTGCTAGGCAAGCAGCTCTCCAGTCCATGAATTTTAAGTCAGATTAGATCTTAATAAAGCTATCCATCCAAATCAGCCATATCTGGGATTATCTGATTAGAGCCTGGGTTTCCTCATTAGCTATAGAGCCCATAGGAGCATGGGCCATGTCTGACTTTGCTTCCTGTTTTGCCTGGCTCACCTCCCACAGTGCTTTGCAGGTTGTATGAACTCAGAAAATAACACGTTGAATGGTTAGAGAACTGGGGGAGGGGGCAGGGATTTGCTGCTATTTTCCTCCAACTGATGTAAAAATTTGAGTACTTAGTTTGCTAAGAAATTATACAGCATGGGATTTCTACTTTGGGCCTTAGTATGTGAAGCCAGCAAGTTCATATTGACACAGACGTGACCACACCCTTCTGTAAACACCTGAGATTTTTACACTAAGCCTTTTGTTTGCAGCCTCTCTGGAATACAACTCCTGGCTGTCTGAGCAAGCAAATCTTTTCTTTCTAGCCCATGAAAGAGCCCAGAGCACAAACACAATGCCTAGACTCTGGGTGCTGCTTGTCTAGCCCCTCCTCCAACTCACCTGAGCTGCTCATTAAATATCTGTGGAAAGAATGAACCAAAAAATGACTGTATTTGATATATATGTACAACTCTTCCCTCTTAGGTATATCTTACCACCACATAAGACTAGAATCCATCTTGAGAAAACCAAGATATAAAAACCTGACCGGCTTCTCTCAAGGTACAGTCTGTGTATTCCTGACTTCTGAGGTCAAAAGAATCAGGCTGTGTTTGTGATTACAGAATGAGGATTTGCACTCTGAAAAGCCAGAAAATTATGTAGGATTTAAATGTAGGTTGGCTGGATTCCCAAAGCCAGATGTTCTGATTGGGGTGGGGGGAGTTCCCCCTCCTCACTTTAAAGAACATCTCTCTAAATCTGTTTGGACTATTTATTTATTTGGTGTGGATGAATGTGTTGCCTGCATGTATGTAAGTGTATCCATATCACTTGATACCTGGGGAGACCAGAAGAGGGCATCAGATCCCCTGAAACTAGAGTTACAGATGGTTGTTAACCTCCACGTGGGTGCTGGGAACTGAACCCGAGTCCTCTGCAAGAGCAACCAGTGCTCTTACCACTTAGCCATCTTTCCAACCCCTTAGACAAAATGTTAAATATATGATATTATTGAGACAATAGAAAGGCTACAAAAATAGTGAGGCAATATTCAACTGAGTTATTAACCTAATATATCTCAATATGCACATATTATCCCACATGGATGTCCTAACACATGTGTGGAGGGCCTCAGAAGGCTTGCCAGAGCCCGTCAGGTCCAGGAATAAGAAAGGAGCTCAAGGAGAGAAACCATGACAGTATCTACAAAGGCCTGCCTGTGTGGGGAAGAGGTAGGTACTTTGTGGGCAAGAGAACTGGCTCCCAGAAAAAAGGTCTTGTATCATTCATTCAATAAAGTGTTTATGGAACGCTCACTATACTTCTGAAAATGTGCCTGGACTTCATGATTCTTGCAGGAAATTTTTAGATTCAGATATCCATGTTCTTTTATTTCTTTGTTATTAAAGGGTTTTTTTAGTTTTGGGGTTTTTTTTTGGGTTTTGGGGGGGTTGGTCTTTTTGAGACAGGGTCTCCCTGTAGCCCCAGCTGTCCTGGAACTCACTCTGTAGACCAGGCTGGCCTTGAACCCACAAAGATCTGCCTGCCTCTGCCTCCCAAGTGCTAGGATTAAAGGTGTGCACCACCATGCCTGGTGGGTAAAGGGTTTTTTTAACTTGTGTGTGTCTGTGTACATGCATGTGAGAGTGTTGGTTCCTGTGTTGCCCAGAAGCGGGCATTACAGGTGGTTCTGAGCCACCTGACCTGAGTGACCTGAGTGCTGGAAACCAAACTCCCAGTCCTCTGTAAGAACAAGTACTCTTAACCGCTGAGCCATGTCTCCAGCCACCTTTTCATTACACTTCAGAATCAGCTGAATTGTCAAGCCCATGCCAACCCCCCCTTGCTAGGCCAAAGTTCTTTATTTACCTGTTTTCCCCTTGACCTCATGTATCTGCGGCTGGCTTTGACTTGCTACACAGCTGAAGAAGACCTTGAACTTCTGATTCTCCTGCCTCTACCTCCTAAGTGCTGAGACTACAGGCATGCACCATCATGCTCAGCTATGCAGTGCCAGGAATGGAACCCAGAGCTTCATGCATTCTGACCTTGAACTCACAAAGATCTGCCTGCTTCTGCCTCTCGAGTGCTGGGATTAAAGGCATGTGCCACGCCCAGCTTAATGTACTGGTCTTATATCGACTTCCTTTCTTACATTAGCATCCCAACTCTCTGTAAGCTGGGAGGCCCCTCCACTTAATTTCCACCTTAACCTCCCACTGCTGAAGCCAATGGATACTTCACAGTTCTAGATGTCTGAAAGCATCAGGCCCTATTTCCCACCCACCCTCTCCCTTCTTGAAAGGTTCTCCTTGGTTGATTCCCATGATCTGCATTCACCTGAGGATCTTCCTTCTTTCCAGGACAGCTCCTGTAGACCTGGTCTGCTTTTTCTTGTCTCTGTCATGTTCTACCGGGACCTTCTCTTTCGCTTGATAGTTCCATCTACTACGGTTACCTTTAGATACTAATGGCTCTCAAATCTTTCCCTTCAGTCAAGTGTCTGTCTGTCCTGAGCCACATCCCTCTGGTTGCTATCTGAGTGGCTCTACTTGGTTATGCCACAGACACTTCCAACTCAGTATTTCCAGAATTGAGTCATCATCTTTCACTAGCTCCCTCCCTCCCCTGCATTGTTTTCAGTGAATGGTTCCATTATCCACTCATTCTTCAGAGAATAAATCTAAAAGTCTTTGATAATTTCCTTCTAACTCCTTCCTCCATTCCCATCCAATCAAAAAAATCCCTGGTACAAATGCCATTTCACTCCCTTTTCACTGTGACCTCTAGACTAGGCCACTATCAGTTGGATCATCTCGACAGACTTCAGCTGGTCTTCCACCCAGCCTCCACGAAGATAACACGCCTCAACGTTCCCACGAAGATAACACACCTCAACGCAGCCGGAGGGGTTTATAAAATCAGTTTTGAACCTGCCTCTACCCAAACATTCAACTGTTCCTTTCAGTCTTAGGTAAAGTGCCAACACTGTGTTTCAAGCCTGTGAGAGCATCAGCCCTCTACGACTCTCTCATATTCACATCCTGGTCCACTGAACATCCATTTCTATGAGGCCATGTCCACCCTGGCTCCCAGCACTTCCTGTGGGGTTTCCACTGCCCACTCCACTCCACTCCACTCCCCCCAACCTCACTCTGCTCACTGACTAACACTGTTTAAGTCAAAGCTTAAGAATCCCTTGCCAGGCGAGGTGGCACACGCCTTTAATCCTAGCATGCCTTTAATACTTGGGAGGCAAAGGCAGGCGGATCTTTGTGAGTTCAAGGCCAGCCTGGTCTACATAGCGAGTTCTAAGACAGCCAGAGCTACAGGGAGACCCTGTCTCAAAAAGACCAAAAAAAAAAAAAAAAAGAATCTCTTCCTCCAGGAACCCTTCCCTGACTCTCAAGTCAGAGACAGGTATCCCCACTCTGCCCTTCCATAGCTCCGCTCCTCCCACCCCAGCACTTACTAGTTTATACTCCATCCATCTACGTATTTGTGGGAATCCCTATCATCAAAGATGCTTTAGAGAAGTATGTGTTCAGAAGAGTGGCTTACACACAAGAGATAAACAGAAATACTTGTGAGCTAGACATAGTGGCTTCTGCCTATAACCTCAGCACTTGGGGAACAGGAGGCGGAATTGCCATCAAGTTCAAAGCCCAATTTGGGTTACTTGGACTATAGTAAGTACAGGCAGGATCAGGTCATAGCAAGACCTGTAGCCAAAAACAACACAAAAATAAATAAATAAATAAATATTTAAATATGATGAACAAGTAAATAAATGAGGCTCTAAGAATAAATTTTCATTAGTCTAGGAAACACTATAACAGGCCAAGGCAATGGTCAACAGATTGAAAGGTGCTTGCTGCCAACCGGATGACTATGAGTTTATTCCCTAGTCTCACATGGTAGAAAGAGAAAAGCAACACTGAAAGTTGTCCTTATTCTACAAAACTACACCTGACACAAACCAAAAATATATAATATTAATATATATATATATATACAAATAATAAAAAATAATTATTTTTTCAAAAAGAAATTTTAAAACAAGCGGGACCAGTGGTAGTAGTGCCACCTTAATCAGCACTGGGAGATGGCTGAGAGCAAAGTTGAGCAGCCAGGCTGGTCTACAAAGCAAGTTCAAGCTGCATCGCTAGGGTTATCTACCCTCTAGTATGTCAAAGCATCCTAACCAGCCTTCCTAACCCTCCTCTTCACTCCTGTCCCTCTCCCTGTCACAGCCAGAATGATTCTTTGAATACCAAATCACATGTTACTACCCTCCTAACTAGGGCTTCCATGCACATACCACACTATAACCATGTGTTTTAGGCTAACCAGGGAAATATAGTAAGAACATGTTTCAAAAATCAAAATAAGGCCTATCAACACCTCCTCTCCTCACACACACCTTACCTCAGAGCTGTTAAATCTCTGCCTGACTCCTTTCTGCCTTGCCTGGTTTTCCAGTTCGAAACTTGCTCAGTCCAGGTTGCTCTTTGTACGCAGCCTCCACACTCAGACCTTCCCTTGCCCTACTGCTCAGACTGGAAAGATTTTATCCACTCCTTGCACAGACGCTTTCTGTGCTGTGGGTTCTTAAATTGCTATTATTATTTGCAATTAGTGTGTGTGTATGTTGCACATATACACACAAAAATAAATTTTTTTTTTTTTTTAATGTTAAATTTATTACCAAAAGGAACATTAATGAGAAATACAATACTTAAAAAATTATTCCCCTTTTGCCGGGTGTGGTGGTGCCACGCCTTTATCCAGCACTTGGGAGGCGAGGCAGGAGTGGATTTTGTGAGTTCAAGGCCCAGCCTGGTATACAGAGTGAGTCTCCAGAACGACTGGGGCTACGGAGAGACGCTGTTCTTGAAAATACCAAAAAAAAAAAAAATCTATCCCCTTTTAATCAGTACTCTATTACCAAATGCTTGGGATGCTCCAAATGAAAGACCGTCTTCTGTAACATTCTAGTTGTGATCACTTGCCATATTGCTGGTCATTTATGACATTTACATTGTGACATGAAAGAGGTCTGCTTTCCTTATTTAACATGGGGCCACGACTGTTGACTGAATACAAAACTACAATTTAAAAATTCAAACTATATAAAACTTTACTCCCCAAACCATAAAAAGTCATGTCACTTTTTGACAATACTAAATAGTTACCACTTGAGTTCAAAATTAAAGATGTTCTCTATACTGAAAATACAAGCTGTCTAATTTCTCTTTTATCACTAAGATCACATATAATCTTTTTTTTTTTTTTTTTGGTCTTTTGAGATAGGGTCTCTCTGTAGCATCCGCTGTCTGGAACTCACTCTGTAGCCAGGCTGGGCCTTTAAACTGACAGAATCCCACATGCCTCTGCCTCCAAGTGGATAGCCAGCCTAAATTTAAAAAAATTCAAAAAAAATAAATATCGTCTTCCTTTTTTTTTTTTAATTGTTTTTTTTTTATTAATTTTATTTATTCGTTTGTTGATTTATGTCTGCTTATTTGAAGTCCTAAAATTTTGTGCCACCTGTGTCGTGCAGATGCGCTGGGCAGAAGCAATGGGGTCTCGGATTCCCCTGAAACTGGAGTTCTCCCTCGGAATTGGAGGATTTCAGAACGGTTCTCGGCCACCCATGGTGGGGTGCTGGGATCGAACCCGGGGGCTCCTAGCAAGAGCGACGGCAATCAGTGTTAACGTAGCCCACTTCTCACATGGGCATTCTCTAAACTATTGCTTATTTTTTATTTGATTTTAGACCTGAGGGGGGGCATGGCCTGAGTCCAGGCTTGGACCTACCTGCCCATGTCCTCCTGAGTGCTGGGATTAAAGAGCATGCCACCACACCCCTGCACATATCTCCCTATTTATTGAGAAAGGAATCTTTTTGCTGGTATGGGTGGCACATACCGTAGTCCCAAGATACTTCAAGAGGCTAACAAGGAAGGGCAGCACATCCGGCGGCTAGCAAACACACTTTTCCCTACAACATGCAGGTGTTGGTCAGAGGAAATCGAGCAGCTGCTCTTTTCTCTTTCACATGTGGTCCCAGGATCGAACTCAAGTCCTTCAGACTGGCGCTAAGCACCTTTACTGACCGAGCCAGCTCCCCAGCACCCATGTTATTGGTCAAGACTCTAACTTGTCCACTTCGCTCCTACTCCTGAGCCAAAGAAGTCACCCAGGAACTCATCACATAAATCCATTAAGTTGGGCTTAGCACTTACCATGTGCTGACGTTTTTTTCTTAATCATCTAGCTTACATATAATATAAGCACCATGGGCTTCTGTAGCTGACTAGAGTAATATTCATCTCAGTGTTAAATGCAGTCGCATGTACTTTTTTTAAAGTTTTTTTTAATTACATTTTATATTTATTTCTGTATGGTATGAATGCACTGTCTGTATGCAAGCTGTGCAACCCGTGTCGTGCAATGCCCGCGGGGAGTCAGAAGAGGGGGTCCCCTCGGATTCCCCGGAAACTGGAGTGTTCTCCTGGAATTGCAGTTTCTCGAGACGGCTCTCGGCCGCCGATGTGGGTTGCGGGGATTGAACTCACCGGGGTCCTCTGTAAGAGCAGTCGGCGCTCTTACGCTAGGGCCAGTCTCTCCAGCCCCAGTCAGCTGTACTTTTAACAATCAGTTTTGACAGATATCAAAACGCCCAGAGAGTTCTGCAATAAATATATACAACAGGCCCCATGACTAGTTCCCACCACTATTAAAAATCCTACTTAGAGGCTGGAGAGATGGGATAGCCTAGCGGTTAAGAGCGCTGACTGCTCTAACCACTAGACTGGGCTTCGATCCCCGGCCCCCAGGGCAGCTGAGAACCGTTCTGTAACTGCCAATCAGGAGACACTCCAGTTACAGGGGTAAACCGACGTCCCTCTTTTGACCCGCTTGGCATTGCACCGACATGGGTGGCACAAACCTACATGAAGACAGTAAAAAAAAAATCAACAAACTCAAATAAATAATATAAATGAATAAATAAACAAATCTACTTGCTTGGATGAGACTACACCTCCACTGTTCGGGAAAGACCTCAAGTGCTTCTCAAATCTGAGAAGGGTTGATTGACCCCAGTCCACATTTGAGCTAAATGCCCTTCACTTGTAACAAGACATCATATTGCAACTGGCAATCCCCCACACAGTGAGGGCAGAAAAAAGCCAATGTATAGCAGGTAAGGTCAGCAGCAGGGACACAGGAACCAAAAGGTTCTTCAACTGTTCCTTCAACATGCATCCTACAGCCTTGAGACCAGGCTGTCCATCTAAATCCTCCAAAGATGCACATGGAGAACTATTACGTTTCTCTGAAAAAATTACTCCTATGCTCTCATCCACCACATTCAAATCACCGTCAAAACACCAGGTGAGGGCTGAGGGCGTGGGGGCTCAGTGGGTGCAGTGCCTGCCGTGCGAGCTTGAAGACCTGAGTTTGAATCACCCAAACGCACTAAAAAAAGCTGGACATGCTGGTAAGACCCCTGAAACTCACTGGCCTCTGGCCTAAGCCAAGTGATAAACAACCTCTGCTTCACGTGAAGCTAAAGGTGGGAGGGGGTGAGATAGCTCTTGATAGCACAAATGGTGCGTGTACCACCCAGGGTTCATCCCAGGACCCACCTGATAGACAGAAATAAATGACTGCCTCAAGTTGGCCTCTGATTTCCATATGCATGCTATGTGTGTGAGCCCATCCCCATGCAGGTACACACAATAAACTAAGAAATAAATAAAGGAGAAATTAATAAAGCAAATAAATTTAAATTTTCAACTAAAACGCCCCGTATTCCAATCTCCTCAAAAACAAAGAAGCCATTCTTTCTTGCTTGAGTACTAATCGTGCTTTTAACAAAGGTTGTTTTGCAAACCTTGTCAAAAAATTATTAGACAAATGGTTGGTGGCAACACATCTTTAATTAATACAGCACTACTTTTCAGAGGCAGAGGCAGACAGATCTCTGTGAGTTCAAGGCAGCCTGGTCTACATAGCAAGTTCCAGGCATCTGGCTACAACAGTTTATTAAAATAACATTTTAAATTTTAATTCAATTTATTTATTTTTTTATTTATTTAATGTTTTATGTGATGAGTGCACCATCTGCATGTAGGTTGGTGCCACCCGTGTCATGCAATGCTGTAGGAGGTCAAAAGAGGGCGTTGTTTCCCCGGGATTAAAGATACGTTTCTTAGCCGCCATGTTGATGCTGGGAAGTGACCCTGGTCCCCTCTGCAAGAGCAGTATCTGCCTTTAACAACTGCTGAGCATCCCTCTCCTGCCCCGATTAAATTAAAATTTTTAATTTTTTTAATTTTTTTTGCCTTTTTTGAGACGTCTCCCTGTAGCTACTGGCCTGTCCTGAACTCATGCTGGATAGCCAGGCTGCCTTGAATCGCAGAATTCACGCCTGCCTCTGCCTCCCAAGTGCTATGATTAAAGGCTTGCCACCATACGCCCGGCCTAATTTTTTTAATTTTTAAAATATAGGTGGAGAGTAATCGATGAAAGACAGTCAGCATCAACTTCTGGCGTCTACACACAAGTGCACAGGTACCCACGACAATTTAGGTGCATACATCACACACGACACACACACCAACACACACACACACACAAATACCAGGTTACCAGGTGGTAATACACTTCAACTCTCCTGCATAATGAGAGCAGATGTGGTTTACTTTTATCAAACTGCCCTGAATAATTTAGAGGAACAGGGTCATTCAGAGAAATTATAATTACCAATGCAGTAAAATCAAAAGAGAAAATTAGTGTTGAAGAGATACTTTAAAAGATACTTCTACATTTCCTAGAGTATTAAAGCACACATTCAACCGCTCAGTACATATAATTATACTGTATAGTTCCTAAGGTTCCAAAGTGACATTTTGGAGTTGCCTTGGGTTTTTTTTTCTTTCCCCTTACACCCCAGCTTCAGCTCTGATAAGTGCACCCAGAGCCCAAAACACACAACACACACACACACACACACACACACACAAAGCGCATAAAACCTGGCCTCTCATCATGGGCAAGTAAACAGGATTTTTATTTCTACAAGATGAATGAGAGATTGTGGATATTCCCACTTTAACAGGAATTTCGAAATGAACCCTAATTTATCCGTGAACTAGTAGTTTTCACAAATGTAACTGACGCCAGAATACTTACGCTTAGCTCCAACTCCTTAACCAACACAGAACCCAAGTTCAGAAGCCAAAACTACCACACAATCTTAAGGGATTGGGGGGTTAGATATTTTCGTGAAAAACACGGTAATGCAACTTACAAACTCTTGTTTTATTTTTCACAGAAATAGTTTAAGATTAAAGCTTTGTACGGTCAAAGCACACAAGATTCCAAGAAGACCCACAAAAAAAGACAGTATTATGACTATCAGGAAGCTTCTGGAAACTTTTGTGTTGTTACACTACAACATTAATAGGGGAGAACTGTAAGTTGATTGTTTTCCCTGGATATAACAATAATCCAGCCAGCACAAACAGACCTCAGGTGATCTGCTTATGAAGACATCATAACTGCTGTGTAAACCAGTCAGGAAAATAAAGCTATTACCTGCTAATGCACTTCTTTTTCTTACTCTTCATTTATTAATCCCACCAAAACTCCCTACACCAAGGACTCTGTTATAAGGAGGAGAAATTCCACCCACAGGCCTTCCATCAATCCAGTTTCTCTTCCTAAGACATCACAGGATTTCGTTCTCACAGTCCCAAGGGAGAACAGGTTCTTCTTCAAAAATACTCACTGGCACTCCTGATGGGCTCATGCCTAAGTCATCCATGTGTCCATACAATCGGACGAGTCCATGAACACTGGAAAACTGTTTCTAACGGATCAGTTTTATATAGACTTTTGCTTATTGTTATAACTTGTTTATAATGTTATTAAGGGGTGTACATGCATTTATTGTTTGTGTGTGATGTTTTGAAGTACATATACATTCTGGAATAGTTAAATCTAACTAAATAACAATGTGACATCTCACATAGTCATGTTCGTGGTAAGAGCACGGAACATCCACTTTCTTCACCTTTTTCAAGAACATGATATGTAAGCTGGGCACAGTGACACACAACCTAAACACTTGCGACTCAAGCCCCATGGTGCGGAGGTGGGAAGATATAAGAATCAAGGGCAACCTGGACCATATAGACAGAGCCAGCCTAGACGACAGGGAAAGATACTGTCTCAAAAAGGTATTTATAGCATCATGAAGGAATATATATATAAATTATATATATGAATGGAATGAATAAGTATAGCCTTCATGATCGTTCAACTCTAGAGAGTCTTCAAATCCATTTATTTCATCCCTAACGTACATTACATAATCTTAACATAGGAACCCGACTTATTCATGTTACCCAAACAGAAAACATGAGAAATGGAAGTAGAGAGCCTCCCTCTAGGTGGAGACTTGTAAATAATGAGGACATTTAAGTGGAGACTACAACAGATCCAATATTTCACTATCTACCCTGCGTCTACCCAGAGGCAGGAAGAGGCTTTTAATCGGTTACAATACTTGAGATAGATAATAGCACTAAATAAACATTGGAGCATTGAGATGACACAGTAACTGGGCTAGACGTGTCTCATGCAGGTCCAGGGTGACAGTTAACCACTCTCCCACACATCAACAGGGCCACAGGAACGTTAACTCCTCTGGTGGCCTCCGAGGTAACCGAATCCCAGCAGCTTCCTAGTTCTCTAATTAAGGAGAACCTTCTATAGTGGGGTGCTGTTTCTCTAAAGTATCGGCCTGCACAGTTGGCGGAAACAAAATGGTTACAGAAATCCTGTCCTTTGGGGACCTGTATGCTATACTTCCCAGGTCAACATAAAACAACTGAAATCTGAAATGTACCAGGGAAATGTCCAAAACAGCTCAGACTTGTCTACTACTCCCTTTGAAATTTCTCAAGATGAGAGAGGTTGGGGGTGAGGCTCAGTGGTAGAAGGCAGGTTGTTTGCCTACACATTGGCTTGAGTTCCATCTCTACCACCAAAATCCAAAGAATTTTCATGCTGAGTCAGCCGCAAGGCCAACGTCCCACACGCTATAAGGTCAGTTCACTGGCACTCACTTGCACACCCCACCGCTTGCTTTTCCTAATCATCTAGAGTCCAATGCATCCCCCTCACTAGAACGAAAGAACCTAAATCTCTCTAAACAAAAATATCTTCAAAATCTCTTCAAAAGAGGAACATCAGGGCTTGAGAGATGGCCTAGCAGTTTAAAACTCCAACTGCCTCTGCAAGGACCCGGGTTCGAATCCCCAGCACCCACAATGGCAAGCTGAGAACCTAAAGGGAGGGGCAACAAGCACCCTAAAGATGGCACCTGAAGGAAGTAAGGTAGGGGGGCCAGATGGTACCTAAGTAACAAGAGGGGGCTAAAGGAAAAGTAAGGTAGGTATGGCCAGGGTTGTTTTGAAACTTTTCCGATTGGCTCTAGCTATTTGATCTTTAAGATGATTGGCTGCCTGTTTCACACCGGGTTTTCCCTTGTGGTCTTTGCCTTTATAGGCCGCTGCCTGATGCAATAAACTGAGATCATTTTTTTGACGGACTCCCCCATGTGTCTGAGTATCTTGTGGACATGGGAGGCTACGAGGTGGGGCAGACTGCACACCTTTCTTCCCTTTCCATCTGGTTGCCATGCCGGGCAGGACCCCACAAGAACCGTCTTTTAACCCCAGTTCCAGGGAATCTGACACCACTCGTCTGACCTCTGTGGCATGGCACGACCATGGGTGCCACAACCTACATGCAGACCGATACATTCATACACATACAAAAATACATAAAATTTAATTATAAAAAAAAAGAGGAACATCAAAAAATAAAGACAGAGGCAGAAGGATACCCACAAGTTCAAGGCCAGCCTGAGCGACATAATAAAACCCTTGAATAGAGAGAGAAATAGGGAAGGGAGAAGTAGGCCGAGGGGGGAAAGGAGTCACTGCTTACAGCACTGCTCTGAGTTTGGCAAAGCACAGCCAGGTTTCAAGCCTGCTTTCCCATCCTCTCAGCTATGAATTGTCACATTTCCATTCAGATGTTTTAATGTTTTCTTGACCACAATATTGTATGTCAGGGTGTGGACCAGAATTTCTTCATGGCAGATGAGACTTATTTTTCAATTTGTGATTCAATTAGGCCATTCGACTGATTCTACATCTCTACCTGCCTCTGAAAAAGGTTCTGACATGAAAAGGAAAAACACAACATGTTATGAGCAGCATTCCCCAGCCTCTCAATGTTGTTATGGACCCTCGTTCTTCCTCTTGGTTGGCTCCAAGGAGCAGTAAAGCACATATGGGTTCAAGGGAGTTAAAGGGAAATGACAAAAATCCCGTGCTTTTAATTTTAATTATTTTCTGGAGTTTGGGTTGTTTTGCCTTTCCTTTTTTTTTTTTTTTTTTTTTTTTTTTTTTTTTTTTTTAGACAGTGTCTCCTTTTAGCCCCCGCTGCCCTGGAAATCACTATGTGGACCAGGCTGCCGTCAAATGTTACAGAGATCCACCTGCCTCCCAAGGCGGATTCTTCTAATTATTAGTTGCGTGTGTCTGTGCGCCTGGACACATGGGAAAACTTGGAGTGAGTTCTCTCCTTCCTTCTTACATGAGTGCCAAGGATCCAGCCCAGGTCACCGGGCTTGCTCAGCAGGTCTTTTACCCTACTGAGCCATCTCACTAGCTCAGAAACACCTTGTAAGAAACTAGTGCCAATGCCTTCATCTAGAGCGATACTTTATGGATTATATAATATTGTCTATAAATTGATAGACAAAAAATTTTTTTGCCCAAATAGATAATAATCCTACTAGGAAACCAAAGTTGCTTCAGAGCCACACAAGGTCCTTCCTTCCCTGTCCCTTGCCCTTTCTTCTTCTTCCTCATTTTGGAAGTGTAAAAGTAATCATTAATAAATCTGGACAACATGCGGAGTTTACCTGTGGAAAAATCCAGTCATTCACAGTGTGTTTTCACAAAAAGAAAAGAAACCTACATGAAATGGATTTTAGGCACTGTGCATGTGTCTTGTGGGTCCCTGGTTAATGCAAACAGATCTTACCTAGTGTCAAGTTGATGCCCTAGTGATGCGGTCTTTCCACTTTTCCCAGCCACAGAGCAAAGCACCCAACACCACAGCCCACACACCACACAAGTCAATCATCCAGATCTTGAGCATCACTCTCCCTTGCCAAACAGTCCATGCAAGTCTCCTATTGAAAAGCAGATGGATACCATAGTTATCACTCGAAACACATCATACAAAACCACATATTTCTCAGGAATATGCTAATTCTTTCAAGCAATTTATGAACCTGAAATCACTTATCCATATTCAGGACGTAATGTTAGCTATGGATAGAACAGAGTAAGCAAGTGACAATTGCTAGTGGAATTCCCTCCTTAACATTAGCTATGGATAGAACAGAGTAAGCAAGTGACAATTGCTAGTGGAATTCCCTCCTTGGAACTGTTCCTTAGAATGGCCCAGAGGGGTGCAGTGCAGGAAAGGAGGCCTGCTCCAGGTTAAAACCCAGCTTCTAGCCAGCTGGGAGAGTCCATAAAGTCATTCCAGCTTTCAGAGCCACAGCGTCTCAGTTCATCAAAGATACAAAGATCAGGTTGTGAGGATCAAATGACACTGTTTGAAAAGAGCTGGTAAACTAGAGCCTTCTACACAGAAGTCAATAAGCTCATCCGGTGATGTGGAAGAAAGCATTACCAAGTATAATAATTACAAAAGTCGGGCTGGGAGATGGCCTAGCGATTACGAGCGCCGACCGACTCTTACAGAGGACCCGGGTTTCGATCCCAGCAACCCACAAGGAGGCCGAGAACCATCTGAAACTCCAATGCCAAGAGAGAACTCTCCATTCCAGGGGAATCCGAACCCGTCTTCGGACCTCAGCGGCATTGCACGACACGGGTGCACACTTGCATGCAGACAGTAACATTAGATACACATAACAGAAATAAATAAAATTAATAAAAAAATGTTTTTTTAAATTAAAAAATAAATTACAAAAGTCAGCTGGTGTGGGTGGCACCGCCTTTAATCCCAGCACTGCAGGAGCATGGGCAGATGGTCTCTGTGAGTTCAAGGCCAGCCTGGTCCTACATAGTGAGTTCCGACAGCTGGGACTCAAGGGACACCTATTTAAAAAGACAAAAAAAAAAAAATTTACAAAAGTACAAGTTTTCTCAGAGATAGATACTGAGTAGAACAGAGGAGGCAGGGCTTGTCCCAGCCAAAGGGAAGATTACAGAGGAGGTGGAGTGAGTGGCCCTGGGACGGAAGAGCTGGGCTTCTCCCAAGCTGGAGGGAACATCCTACACAAAGCTCACAGACCGGAGGTCCACTGCCCAGTAAGGGGACAGGGCATCTGTGGGGGTGAGATGGGGATAGAGACAAAATGCAGGGCAGGGAAAACCATGGCCTCATCAAGCTTGTCACATGGGATGGGAAGCAAGGGAAAGAAATGTGAAAAACAAAACTATTAAGCACAAGGCTTCTGGTTTACTTTCTTTTTCTTATATACCATGAATTTTCTACTCTAGCTATGTTCCTGGACAAAAATTTTGTCCATAAATAAATAAAATGAAGCTGCGTCCACTTGAGTGGCAGGCACTGCCATCTTCAACTTCAACATAGCCGCAATTAACAGGGAATAATAGGGCTGGAAGATAGCTCAGCAGTTAAGAGCCACCACTGCTCTTGCAGAGGAACCTGGGTTTGATCCCAGCACCCAGATGATGGCTAAGAAACTGTCTTTAACAGCGGGTTCCAGGGAATCCCACTCCCTCTTTTGTCCTCTGAGGCATTGCACAACACGGGCACACCAACCTACATGCAGACAGTACACTCATACACATAATAAAAAATAAAATTTAAAATTTAGAAAAAGAAACTGATTGCCTTAAAAAAATAAAATTAAAATAAAACAGGGGAATAGATTGCCAACAGATAAAAATCTCTCCTCCAAATTCAAAGAACTAGCTGGGGTATAGTAGCACTTACCCTTTATTCCTGTACTGGGGAGGCAGAAGCAGTGGATCTCTGTGAAATCTAGGCCAGCCTGTCTATATAGCTAGTTCCAGCCATCTGGGTCGACAGGGAGACCCTGTCCTCAAAATAACAATAATAATTAATTATCTAAAATAAAAAGGAACAAAATCTCTAGAAATCTTTTACATAAAAAAATGATCAATAATCGTACAGCTTGCGGAAATGCTTAAATGCTGAATATATTGCCATAAATTTTTTTTTATTTCTTTTAGGCGTATGAATACACTGTCTGCAGGCAGTCTGTGCACCCGTGTCGTGCAATGCCATGGAGGTCAGAAGGGCGTTGGATTCCCCCTAGAACGGAGAAAGACGTTCTCGCCACCAGGTGGGTGATGGGAATTGAACCGAGCCGCTGCAAGAACAGTTTGCGCTCTTAACCACAAGGCCACCTCTCCAACCTTCCAATAATTTTAAAGATGACTTTAAATACAGTTTCATAAATATTTCCAAATACTTGCCATAGCCGTATTTCTTCTATACTAGCTAGCTACACTTCCAAGATTTATCAGCAAAGACGGAAAGTCCACTGAGTAATGGCTTTTCAAAAAGAATCAACACAAACATTGCTAAACGCCAATCGAGAAAAGACTGCTTGTGGATGCACAATACACGTGAGTCACATCATTGAAATGCCGCCGCTCATAATATCACTACTGTTCTCACTGTTAGAACAAAATAAGGGTGTGCATTTCAAATCTGCTGTACACAAGTAAGCAAACTATGGTTAATCATTTAATATATTCTGCAAATGAAATATACATATGCACAGTAAGAAACCAAAGACAAGAAATCCCTTTCAAGTATCCCGTACTTCCCTTGAGGGCTGAGCAATAAAGACATTCTAATGCTGCAGATTGGTTTCCACAGTTGGAATAACAAAGATACATATTTAAAACCATAGGAGGCAGAGAAACCAATAGGACTTGGGGTTGAACTACCTTGCAGTGTGATGTGCAGGTCATCGATGCCCAGGGAAACCTGTTCATCGTCCATGGGAAGTGCAGTGCTGGCGGCCATGCTTTGACTTGATGGCGATTATACCAAGTCCATCTCAGTGTCAGAAGTGAACTGAAAGTGAAAAGAGACAAAAATGTTTGTCAGCAGATTGGTCAACGTGTGTTACCAGAAAACAGCAGCAGCCAAAATCTGCCCTCCCCAAGAATGCCGGCTCTCTGGGGAGGGTTTCCTTAGTTTATGAAGAACAAAGTAACCACGCCTCTTTTTGAACCATGATCAAGATTGTTGCCCTCTGACCTATTCAGGCTCTCTGGAGCTTCTGGCAGAACTCCAAAAAGAACTAGGCTTCTAGATTCTAAATTAGCTATAAAAAAAAGAAAGCTACATACTTCAATTCCAGAGACCTGGCAGGAGGATGCAATCAATACCAACTATGATCTGGAGCCTTCCGCCAGAAAGTTTTCTTCAAAACCTTTTAATTCTCTCAGTCCCTTCTCTGCTCCATAAATGTTGCCACTTACTAGAAACAGTAAGAGCTGAGCCTACACAGCCTGCACATCCTGCAAAGTGAAACTAAAACAGACAAGCAGAGCACAGTGAATATTTTGATGAACTATTACATTATTTTTACCAGGACATTATTTTTCTACAACATCGTTCTCCAGACCATCCACGTTGATTCTTTTGTTCTTCTTTTTTGTTAATAGAGATTTGAAACAGGGTACTCATGCCGTGCTAAATATTATTCTATCACGTAGCGATGTTCCTGGTCTCCTCACTATTGAAGAAAATGCTTCCAATAAAAGCAAAGTCCAAAAAAAAAAAAAAAAGCAAAGTCCACAAGTCTTTAAAAGTATTGTTTCATGTATATAAGGGCCATTACTAATTTCCAGGGGCTAAGAATAAAAAGATGACTTCTCTTATATAGATCAAATAGAAGAACTAACTGAGCATAAAATGCATGTACACTTTTGTGACCAAGGAATTATTTTAAAAGTTAATGTTCAGGGGCTGGAAGATGGCCTCAGCGGTTAAGAGCACTACTGCTTTGCAGGACCCGGGTTCGATTCCAAGCACCCACATGGCAGCTAAGAAACATCTTTAACTCCAGTTCCAGGGAACCAACACCCTCTTCTGACCTCCGAGGCATTGCACGACCGGTGCACCACCTACATGCAACAGTACACTCATACAACCGGCATTGCACGACACGGGATGCACCAACCTAACATGTAGCAGACAGTACACTCATACACATACAAAATAAATGAATAAAACCTTAAAAAAAAAGTTAATGTTCAAATCTGTTTTGAGGGCACAACTCAGGGGTAGATTTCTTACCTAGCATGAAAGATGCCCTGAGTTCTATCCTGAGGACACAAAAGAGGAAAAATCTATGTATTGAATATATTATGTGGGTGGTCTGAAAATCCGTAACTTTGAAATATAATAGCAGATTTTCATAAGAAAATATTGGAGGGAAAACTAGAAAATAAGTTCAAGGCTAACAGCAAGGTATAATCAATCATATCAAATATTAAACAGACTAAAACATGCAAAGGATAAAAATCGTTAAACAGTTGCAAAATCTTTTGATTCTTTTTTTCCCAATGTTTCTTATCCAAAACCTCCTTTTATGTCTCTCATGAATCACTGTGTTAAAGATTTTTACCTACCAAATAAACTCTATTAATAACTAATTCATTTCTCCTCTTAATTTAGATCCGTCAGAACTAGCCAGAGGCTACAGTTCTGCTCCGCTGAGCTGATTCATGCTAACAAAAACAAAGGCATAAGGGGCAGGACGCTGATGGCTGAGGACACAGATGTCTCAGCCTGTCACACACCCAGGCCCTCCACTATCCCTTCCCGCATCCCAGGGCTCCCAAACCCTACGTGCAGACAAAGTGCTATTTTTATTTTGACAGAAAGAAAAACTAAATTCTGAAATGAATTGTTCCTAAGGGCAACCCACTGTTCCTGCCATTCTATTTATAGAGAGAAAGGAATAATAATAATAATAATACTTTTTTTTTTTTTAGAAATCACATTGTTTAATATGTAAACTGTATACACAGGCATTGCTCTAAGCACTTTGCATCTATAACTCTTTTTTTTTTTTTTTGTCTTTTCAGACAGGATCTCTTCCCTGTGCCCAGTTGTTCCTGGAACTCGCTCTGTAGACCAGCTGGCCTTGAACTTAAAAGATCCGTCTGCCTTGCCTCCAGCGCTAGGATTAAAGGCATGTGCCACCACGCCTGGCTGCATCTACAACTCTCAATAACAGTTGGGAGAGCTGGGTAGAATAACTATACCAGATAAAAAGACAAAATGAAGCCAAAAATGGTGGTGCATGACTTTAGTCCTAGCACTCAGAAGGCAGAGGCAGGCAGATGTCTGTGAGTTCAAGTCCACCCGGGTCTACATATAAGAAGTCCAGCCAGCTGGGACTAAAGGTAGACCCGGCTCAAAAAAAAGAAAGAAAGAAAGGAAAGGAAAAAAAAAAAATTAAAAGAAGACAAAATGAATATGCCACATCCAGTAGAGAATGCTCTAAGATAACACATTGTAATAAATGATCGAGGCTAAGATTTCGATCTAGATTACTGGGGAAGTTAGTTCAGTTGGTAGTGTTTTCCTAGCACCAAGAGGCCCTGGACTCAGTCCTCGCTAGCACCACAAACACCCAGGTGTGGTGTAGATTCCCAGCTACCCAATAAGTCAGAGGTAGACGAACGTAAGGTTGAGGGGCCAGCCCTGGGCTATATAGCAAACCTGTGTCAAAAAAACAAAAAAAACAAGGGGGGTTTAAGAGAGATGCCACAGTGGTTAAGAGCACTAGGCCTGCTCTTGTAGAGGACCTGGATTACATTCCCCAAGATCGGACAAATGGCATCTAATAACCATCTGTTACTCTAGTTCAAGGGGATCTAATATCCTTTCCTGACCTCACTCAGGTACATGCTATACTTACATACATGCAGGTACATGCTATATTTTTTTTCTTCTATTAACTTACTTCATTATTTTTTTTCATTTTTTAATTAAACAATAAGTAATAATTGATTAGTACAAAGCACTAGGCTTCAAGGTACATGCATAACGTACGATAACAGGTGGGAAAACAACACTCATCCACATGACAAAATAAACCAAAAAGAATTAACTTTGAAGACTAAATCAACTGTAGGCATTAGATTATTGTCCCAAACACTGTCATCTTAGTACAATTATTATCAAAACATGTCACAGATGTCAGAATGATGAAAGATAACTTCTGATGACTCTCAACACAACTGTATTTGGCGACAAACAGTGTGAAGCAAGTCACATTTCCAGAGGAGAATGAATTTACTTGTCAAATAGGGTCCATGAGAAACTGGGACAGACTACAGAAGAAAATCTTGAGAGATTTCTCAGGATTGGAAATAAGAGTCCAAAAAGGCTATGAATAAAAAGGTAAAAAAGAGTGTGAAGGGCCTGGCCCAGAGACTCCAGTTCTCACAACCCAACTCCCAACCTGGTTTCAGGCTGCTTCCACAGCTGGGTTTGATTTTCCTTTTTCTTCCAGTAAACATGGCCACATACCTCAAAACAAAGCCAGGGTTAAGAATTAAAACACTTGAGACTGTTCATAAAAGAGAATAATGTGCCTTCTTCAGGAACGTCACTGAAGGTTGGGTAAAAATTTAATTTAGTAGCATTAATGGTTCTAAGATTAAGCAGAATAGTACAGAATCCTATTTTTAAATAGGTGTCAATTGATATCCTCACTTTCATAAATACCGCAAGTTATTCTGAAACAGCTGTGGCCTGCTTAGGCAATCTACCTCAACAGTCTGTGGCATCTCAGAACCTCAAAGCACTGGTGAATTTCCCTTTTTAAAGGAAATCCTGAGGCTGAAAATGGCTCAGTGGGTTAAGAGCCTGGCTGCTCTTGCAGAAGGACACTGGTTTGTTTAGTTTCTAGCACCCACAGGGCAACTAAACAAGCGGCCCTAACTCCACGTCCAAGGGATGTAAGGCCCTCCTCTACCCTTTACAGGCTTTGCATGTATACGGTGCAATTACATAGAATCAATCAACACCTCGTGAGTAAAATAAATAATAAAATAACTAAATAAATAAAATAAATTAAATAAATAAAATCTTGTGGCCTTTACTCTGTGATTATGATTATAATGTTTTCAACTAAAAAAAATATGAGAAGACTCATTTCAAGTAACAAGAATAGTGGGTGGGGTTTTTTTTTTTGGTTTTGTTTTCCACCGAGTTGACATTTTTCAAGTTTAAAAAAATGCTTATTCTGCAGCGGGGCAATAGTGGGTGCACCCCTTATCCTAGCCCGGGGGCGGAGACAGGCGGATCTTGTGAGTCAAGGCCAGACTGGTCCTACATAGTTGAGTTCCAGGACAGATGGGCTATAGGAGACCCTGTCTCAAAAAGACCAAAAAAAAAAAAAGTTGTTATCTGTGAGTTTCAAGGCCAGCCTGGTCTACTAGCAAGTTCCAGGCTAGCTGGGGCTACAGGGAGATCTGCTCTCAAAAAAAAACAAAAAAAGTTTTCTTTGATGAAGCCAGGAATGAAATATTTTGAGTTCAGCATCAGTTCTTCAACCAACATGTTACCGGGCCTTTTCATTCAGACTCTCATAAAGAAACAAGTAGCAAATAATGGAAAAATCACACAGGCAGAGATAGGCAGATACCAGGGCTCCCTAATCAGCCAGTCTGGTTGATTTAGTGAGCTCCAGATTCAGCAAAAGATCTTGTCTCAAGTAAGTGAAGAGATGGAGGAAGATACTATGTTTCAACATCTGAGCTCCACACACAAGGGCACATGGTGTGTATACACATCATACACACACACCCCATACATGCGCATACAAGTATTAGAAAAATCCTCAAAATTTGTCAAAAATTCCTAGAAAATATCCCCCAAAAGCCTTCTGAAGACGAATAGAAATGTCATTTTTTCCATTATTAGACATTTACTACGCCCCGAGTAACGGCAATGGAAGAGTCACCACGTCAGCATCCAAGAGGCCATAGTCAGCCCATCTTCTAGGAGAATCAGACAGGATATGGCAGGTATGGTCACATCTTTAACAGAGACTGAGACGCCATGTTCTCGCTGGCCATCTCCATTGTTCTTTCTTCCATTCTTCAGTTACTTATGGTTCTTCAAGGAAGTTCAAGGCTCCCCTTCATTAGAGAAGCTCAGGAAGAGCAAACGTTAGTGCTAACACACTGGCAATAAGTTTCTTCATCTTTTTCCCAATAAGTATGAAGTTGATTGGCTGGTTGACAGGTTAATTAGTTGGTTATGATTTTAGAGAAAGAAATCCATCTCTTCTTTGAAAAGGTACAGTTCTTTGCTATGTAGCATGGGAATGTAAAGTTAAATTTCTGCCTGCATGCAAAATTACTGTTAAAAAATGGAGGCCCAACAGTGTTTTGGAATTTAACCTATATCTTATTTATTTTCAGACTCCGTCATTTTGGCCTATACGTGGAGTGTAGACATGCATATTTTGGAGTATAAAAAATAAGGAAACAACAACAACCAACAACAGACATACAAGTAGAATAACCAAACTGAACTCCAGACTTCCTCAACCAAAATATGTAATTATATCTTAAAACATAAAGCTTGAAATTCTATGTCTCCTATAAAGTTCGATGAAACACTTACAACTGCAAACGTATACTACCGAATTTTGTCCATGTTTACTACAATGTGAGAGTTTAACCATCATTTTTCTTTTCAAAATTCTCCACCTAGACAAGTCTTTCAATGTAAAATCAGCTTTCTTTTTTTTTATTTTTTTTTATTTATTTCTAGTAATGTGTAATCAATGTACTGTCTGCATGCAGGTTTTGTGCACCCGTGTCGTGACAAATGCCGTGGAGGTCAGAAGGGGGTGTCAGATTCCCCTGGACGGGAGGTCTCCTGGAAGTGAGTTTCAGATGGTTCTCGGCGCCATGTGGATACTGGGAAATGAACCCGGGTCCTTTGTAAGAGCGTTCGGCGCTCTCAACCGCTAGCCATCTCTCCCAGACCCCNATTCTTCCTATCCTTCCTCCTTCCCATCCAATCAAAAAAATCCTGGTACAAATGCCATTTCACTCCCTTTTCACTGTGACCTCTAGACTAGGCCACTATCAGTTGGATCATCTCGACAGACTTCAGCTGGTCTTCCACCCAGCCTCCACGAAGATAACACGCCTCAACGTTCCCACGAAGATAACACACCTCAACGCAGCCGGAGGGGTTTATAAAATCAGTTTTGAACCTGCCTCTACCCAAACATTTCAAACTGTTCCTTTCGAGTCTAGGTAAAGTGCCCACACTGTTGTTTCAAGCTGTGAGAGCATCAGCCCTCTACGAATCTCTCATATTCACCATCCTGGTCCACTGAAAATCCATTTCTATGAGGCCATGTCCACCCTGGCTCCGCACTTCCTGTGGTTGTCTGTCCACTCCCACCCCTTCCACTCCCACTCCCCACCATTCTTTTTGCTCACCACACTTAAGTAATAGCCTATTGTGACACCCATTGCGGGGGCGATGATGGAATCATTGTGTTTGTTGAGTCTTAAATGCACCGCTGTGCACACGCCTTTTCCTAGCATGCCATTTATACTTGGGGAGGCAAAGCATGCGGATCTTTGTGAGTTTCAAGGCAGCCTGTGTCTACATAGCGGAGTTCCTAGGCAGCCAGAAAAAACAGAGACCCTGTCTCAAAAGACCAAAAAAAAAAAAAAGCATCTCTTTCCTCAGGAACCCTTCCCTGACTCTCAAGTCAGAGACAGGTATCCCCACTCTGCCCTTCCATAGCTCCGCTCCTCCCACCCCAGCACTTACTAGTTTATACTCCATCCATCTACGTATTTGTGGGAATCCCTATCATCAAAGATGCTTTAGAGAAGTATGTGTTCAGAAGAGTGGCTTAAACACAAGAGATAAACAGAAATACTTGTGAGCTAGACATAGTGGCTTCTGCCTATAACCTCAGCACTTGGGGAAATCAGGTAGGAGGATTGCCTCAAGTTCAAAGCCAATTGGGGTATACTTGGACTATAGTAAGTACCAGGCAGGTCAGGTCCATAGCAAGACCTTGTGCCAAAACAAACACAAAAATAAATAAATAAATAAATATTTAAGTAAAATATGATGAACAAGTAAATAAATGAGGCTTCTAGAATAAATTTTCTTAGTCAGGAAAAACTTAACAGGGCCAAGGAAATGGTCAACAGATTGAAAGTGCTTGCTGCCAACCGATGACTTGATGTTTATTCCCTAGGTCTCAATGGTATGAAAGAGAAAAAGGCCAACCTGAAAGTTGTCCTTGATTACTACAACACACCTGCATCAATACTCTATATATATAAAAATATAATATATATATATATATACAATATAATAAAAATTAATTACTTTTTTCAAAAAAATTATTAAAACGAAGCCGGGACCCATGGTGAGGCCCTAGTCGCACTGACGAGCTAATAAATGCATTGAGATGGCTGCACAAGGAGGCCAGCCTGGTCTACAAAGCAAGTTCCAGGCCAGCCAGGGTTATCTACCCTCTAGTATGTCAAAGCATCCTAACCAGCCTTCCTACCCTCCTCTTCCTCTCTGGTTCCTCTCCCTGCAGCAGCCAGAATGATTCTTTGTAATACGCAAATCACATGTTACTCCCCTAACTAAGGGCTTCCATGCACATACCACTATAACAATGTGTTTTAGGCTAACCAGGGAAATATAGTAAGAACATGTTTCAAAAATCAAAATAAGGCCTATCAACACCTCCTCTCCTCACACACACCTTACCTCAGAGCTGTTAAATCTCTGCCTGACTCCTTTCTGCCTTGCCTGGTTTTCCAGTTGGCTTCCATTTCTGTACGCAGCCTCCACACTCAGACCTTCCCTTGCCCTACTGCTCAGACTGGAAAGATTTTATCCACTCCTTGCACAGACGCTTTCTGTGCTGTGGGTTCTTAAATTGCTATTATTATTTGCATTATGTGTGTGTGTATGTGTGCACATATACACACAAAAAATAAATTTTTTTTTTTTTAACATGTTATTTGATTCATCAAGAAGGAACATAAATAGGCAAACAATACTTTAAAAAATTAATTCCCCTTTTGCCGGTGTGGTGGTGCACGCCTTTAACCATGCACTTGGGAGGCCGAGGCAGGAGTGGTATTTTGAGTTCAAGGCCAGCCTGGTATACAGAAGTGAGTTCTCCAGAACGGACTGGGGCTACAGGAGAGACCTGTTCTTGAAAATACCAAAAAAAAAAAAATCTATCCCCTTTTAATCAGTAATCTATTACCAAATGCTTGGGATGCTCCAAATGAAAGACCGTCTTCTGTAACATTCTAGTTGTGATCACTTGCCATATTGCTGGTCATTTATGACATTTTACACTGTGACATGAAAGAGGTCTGCTTTCCTTATTTAACATGGGGCCACGACTGTTGACCTGAATACAAAACTACAATAATCAAATATATAAAACTTTACTCCCCAAACCATAAAAAGTCATGTCACTTTTTGACAATACTAAATAGTTACCACTTGAGTTCAAAATTAAAGATGTCTCTAATCTGAAAATACAGCTGTCTAATTTCTCTTTTATCACTAAGATCAACATATTAATCTTTTTTTTTTTTTTTTGGTCTTTTTGAGATAGGGTCTCTCTGTAGCGATCCGGCTGTGCCTGGAAGCTCACTCTGTAGCCAGGCTGGGCCTTTAACCTGACAGATCACCCATGCCTCTGCCTCCAAAGTGGATAGCCAGCCTAAATTTAAAAAAAATTCAAAAAATAATAGTCATCGTCTTCTTTTTTTTTTTTAATTGTTTTTTTTTTATTAATTTTATTTATTCGTTTATGTTTTATTTTATGACTGTTGATGCAAAAATTTTTTGTGCACGTGTCGTGCGATGCGCTGTGGTCAGAAGCAATAAGGTCTCGGATTCCCCTGAAACTGGAGTTTCTCCTGGAATTGAGAAGTTTCAGAACGGTTTCTCGGCCGCCATGGTGGGTGCTGGGATCGAACCCGGCTCCTTGCAAGAGCACGCAATAGTCTAACCCTAGCCAACTTCCAGCCTTGGGCTCTTCTTAAATATTTGCTTTATCTTTTTTTTAAATTTCTAGAGCGAGGTGGTGTGAGTGCCATCCCAGGCTGGGTCCTCCTGCCCATGTCCTCCTGGAGTGCTGGGATTAAAGAGCAGCCACCACACCCCTGCACATATCTCCCTATTTATTGAGAAAGGAATCTTTTTGCTGGTATGGTGGCACATACCTGTAGTCCCAGATACTCAAGAGGCTAACAAGGAAGGGCAGCACATCCGGCGGCTAGCACACACACTTTTCCCACAACATGCAGGTGTTGGTCAGAGGACAATCGAAGCAGCTGCTTCTTTCCTCTCACCATGTGGGTCCCAGGATCGAACTCAAGTCTTCAGACTGGCGCTAAGCACCTTTACTGACCGAGCCAGCTCCCCAGCACCCATGTTATTTGGATCAAGACTCTAACTTGTCCCTTCCATCCTACTCTGAGCCAAAGAAGTCACCCAGGAACTATCACATAAATCCATCTAAGTTGGCTTAGCACTTACCATGTGCTGACGTTTTTTTCTTAATCATCTAGCTTACATATAATATAAGCACCATGGGCTTCTGTAGCTGACTAGAGTAATATTCATCTCAGTGTTAAATGCAGTCAGCTGTACTTTTTTTAAAGATTTTTTTTATAATTTTATTTATTTCTGTATGTGTATGAATGTACTGTCTGCATGCAAGTCTGTGCACCCGTGTCGTGCAATGCCGCGGAGGTCAGAAGAGGGTCTCGGATTCCCCTGGAACTGGAGTTCTCCTGGAATTGGAGTTTCAGACGGCTCTCGGCCGCCATGTGGGTGCTGGGGATTGAACCCGGGTCCTCTGTAAGAGCAGTCGGCGCTCTTAACCGCTAGGCCATCTCTCCAGCCCCAGTCAGCTGTACTTTTAAAACATTATTTTGAAGATATCAAAACGCCCAGAAGTTCTGCAATAAAATATACAAACAGCATGACTAGTTCCCACTATTAAAAATCCTACTTAGAGGCTGGAGAGATGGCCTAGCGGTTAAGAGCGCTGACTGCTCTTACAGAAGACCTGGCTTCGATCCCCAGCACCCACATGGCAGCTGAGAACCGTCTGTAACTCCAATTCCAGGAGAACTCCAGTTCCAGGGGAATCCGACGCCCTCTTCTGACCTCCGCGGCATTGCACGACATGGGTGCACAAACCTACATGCAGACAGTACATTCATACAAATAAATAAATAAATAATAAATAAATAAATAAATCAAATCCTACTTAGCTGGAGTAGAGACTAACAGCTCCACTGTTCGGGAAAGACCTCAAGTGCTTCTCAAATCTGAGAAGGGTTGATTGACCCCAGTCCACATTTGAGCTAAATGCCCTTCACTTGTAACAAGACATCATATTGCAACTGGCAATCCCCCACACAGTGAGGGCAGAAAAAAGCCAATGTATAGCAGGTAAGGTCAGCAGCAGGGACACAGGAACCAAAAGGTTCTTCAACTGTTCCTTCAACATGCATCCTACAGCCTTGAGACCAGGCTGTCCATCTAAATCCTCCAAAGATGCACATGGAGAACTATTACGTTTCTCTGAAAAAATTACTCCTATACTCTCATCCACCACATTCAAATCACCGTCAAAACACCAGGTGAGGGCTGAGGGCGTGGCTCAGTGGGTGCAGTGCCTGCCGTGCGAGCATGAGGACCTGAGTTTGAATCCCAGAACGCACATAAAAAAAGCTGGACATGCTGGTAAGACCCCTGAAACTCACTGGCCAGCTGGCCTAGCCAAAGTGATGAACAACCTCTGCTTCACTGAGCTAAAGGTGGAAGGGGGTGAGATAGCTCGGTACACAAAGGGTGCGTGCCACCCAGGTTCAATACCCAGGACCCACCTGATAGACAGAAATAAATGACTGCCTCAAGTTGGCCTCTGATTTCCATATGCATGCTATGTGTGTGAGCCCATCCCCATGCAGGTACACACAATAAACTAAGAAATAAATAAAGGAGAAATTATAAAGAAAATAATTTAAATTTTCAAACTAGAAACTCCCAGTTTCCAGATCTCCTAAAAAACAAGAAGCCTTCTTTCTTGCTTAGTACTGCTTTTAACAAAGGTTAGTTTTGCAAACCTTCAAAAAATTATTAGCCAAATGTGGTGGCACACATCTTTAATCCCAGCACTTCAGAGGCAGAGGCAGACAGATCTCTGTGAGTTCAAGGCAAGCCTGGTCTACATAGCAAGTTCCAGGCCATCCATGGCTACACAGTTTCAAAATAACTTTAATTTAATTAAAATTTTAATTTTTTTATTTATTATTTTTTATGTGTATGAGTGTACCATCTGGATGTAGGTTGGTGCACCCGTGTCATGCAATGCTGTGGAGGTCAGAAGAAGGCGTTGTATTCCCCTGGAGTTAAAGGCGGTTCTTAGCCGCCATGTGGATGCTGGGAATTGAACCTGGGTCCTCTGCAAGAGCAGTCGGCGCTCTTAACTGCTGAGCCATCTCTCCGGCCCCGATTTAATTAAAATTTTTAATTTTTTATTTTTTGGCCTTTTTGAGACAGGGTCTCCCTGTAGCTCTGGCTGTCCTGGAACTCATTCTGTAGACCAGGCTGGCCTTGAATTCACAGAGATCCGCCTGCCTCTGCCTCCCAAGTGCTAGGATTAAAGGCGTGCACCACCACGCCCGGCCTAAAATTTTTAATTTTTAAAATATAGGTGGAGAGTAATCGATGAAAGACAGTCAGCATCAACTTCTGGCGTCTACACACAAGTGCACAGGTACCCACAATTATATGTGCATACACACACACACACACACACACACACACACACACACAAATACCAGGTTACCAGGTGGTAATACACTTCAACTCTCCTGCATAATGAGAGCAGATGTGGTTTACTTTTATCAAACTGCCCTGAATAATTTAGAGGAACAGGGTCATTCAGAGAAATTATAATTACCAATGCAGTAAAATCAAAAGAGAAAATTAGTGTTGAAGAGATACTTTAAAAATACTTCTACATTTCAGAGTATTAAATCACACATTCAACCTCTCATACATATAAATTAATATACTGTATAGTTCCTAATTTCCAAAGTGACATTTTGAGTTTCTTGGGTTTTTTTTCTTTCCCTTACACACCACTTCAAGCTCTGAATAAATTACACCCAGGCCCAAAACACACACACACACACACACACACACACACACACAAAGCTCAGAAAACCTGCCTCTCTCATGGGGCTAATTAAAAAGGATTTTTATTTCTACAAGGAATGAATGAGAGCTTTGTTAACCCACTTTAACAGGATTCTAAATGACCCTAGATTTATCTTGAACTAGTTTTCAAAATGTAACTGACCCAGAATAATGTAAGCTTATCTCCAAACTCCTTACAAAAACAGAACCCAAGTTCCCAGAAGCCAAAACTACACACACAATCTAAGGGATTGGGGTTATATTTTTCGTGAAAAACACTGTAATGCAAACATTACAAAACTCTTGTTTTTATTTTTCACAGAATATTTTTAAGATTATAAAGCTTTGTACGGTCAAAGCACACAAGATTCCAAGAAGACCCACAAAAAAAGACAGTATTATGACTATCAGGAAGCTTCTGGAAACTTTTGTGTTGTTACACTACAACATTAATAGGGGAGAACTGTAAGTTGATTGTTTTCCCTGGATATAACAATAATCCAGCCAGCACAAACAGACCTCAGGTGATCTGCTTATGAAGACATCATAACTGCCGTGTAAACCAGTCAGGAAAATAAAGCTATAACCTGCTAATGCACTTCTTTTTCTTACTCTTCATTTATTAATCCCACCAAAACTCCCTACACCAAGGACTCTGTTATAAGGAGGAGAAATTCCACCCACAGGCCTTCCATCAATCCAGTTTCTCTTCCTAAGACATCACAGGATTTCGTTCTCACAGTCCCAAGGGAGAACAGGTTCTTCTTCAAAAATACTCACTGGCACTCCTGATGGGCTCATGCCTAAGTCATCCATGTGTCCATACAATCTGACGACTTCCATGAACACTGGAAAACTTTTCTAACAGGATAGTTTATAGACTTTTGCTTATTTTTACATTTTTTTAATTTATTAAATGTGTGTACATGCATTTTTATTGTTTGTGTGTGATGTTTTGAAGTACATATACATTCTGGAATAGTTAAATCTAACTAAATAACAATGTGACATCTCACATAGTCATGTTCGTGGTAAGAGCACGGAACATCCACTTTCTTCACCTTTTTCAAGAACATGATATGTAAGCTGGGCACAGTGACACACACCTACACACTTGCGACTCAAGCCCTCATGGTGCTGAGGTGGGAAGATCATAAGATCAAGGCAACCTGGACCATATAGATCAGAGCCAGCCTAGACTACAGAGGAAGATCCTGTCTCAAAAAAGTATTTATATATATATGAATGAATATATATATAAATATATATATGAATGAATGAATAAGTATATCCTTATGATAGTCACTTCCTATAGAGTCTCAAAATTTATTTCTCCCTAACGTAATTACATAATCTTAACATGGACCGACTTTAATGTTACCCAAAACAAGAAAGACATGGAGATGGAAGTAGAGAGCCTCCCTCTAGGTGGAGACTTGTAAATAATGAGGACATTTAAGTGGAGTGACTACACAGATCATATTTCACTATCTAGGCCTGCGTCTACCCAAGAGGCAGAAGAGGCTTTTAATCTTTTACAATACATTGAGATGATAATAGCACTAAATAAAACATTCAAGCATTGAGATGACACAGTAACTGGGCTAGACGTGTCTCATGCAGGTCCAGGGTGACAGTTAACCACTCTCCCACACATCAACAGGGCCACAGGAAAGTTAACTCCTCTGGTGGCCTCCAAGGTAACCGAATCCCAGCAGCTTCCTAGTTCTCTAATTAAGGAGAACCTTCTATAGTGGGGTGCTGTTTCTCTAAAGTATCGGCCTGCACAGTTGGCGGAAACAAAATGGTTACAGAAATCCTGTCCTTTGGGGACCTGTATGCTATACTTCCCAGGTCAACATAAAACAACTGAAATCTGAAATGTACCAGGGAAATGTCCAAAACAGCTCAGACTTGTCTACTACTCCCTTTGAAATTTCTCAAGATGAGAGAGGTTGGGGGTGAGGCTCAGTGGTAGAGCAGGTGCTTTGCCTACACATG
Source organism: Rhizomys pruinosus (assembly GCA_009823505.1). Lineage (NCBI taxonomy): Eukaryota > Metazoa > Chordata > Mammalia > Rodentia > Spalacidae > Rhizomys > Rhizomys pruinosus. Next base: position 2,489,530 of record VZQC01002452.1, read on the forward strand.
GGCTTGAGTTCCATCTCTACCACCAAAATCCAAAGAATTTTCATGCTGAGTCAGCCGCAAGGCCAACGTCCCACACGCTATAAGGTCAGTTCACTGGCACTCACTTGCACACCCCACCGCTTGCTTTTCCTAATCATCTAGAGTCCAATGCAATCCCCCTCACTAGACAGAAAGAGCCTAAAATCTCTCTACAAAAAGTATCTCAAAATCTCTTCAAAAAGAGGAACATCAGGGCTGGAGAGATGGCCTAGCGGTTAAAAGCTCCAACTGCTCTTGCAAAGGACCCGGGTTCGATCCCCAGCACCCACATGGCAGCTGAGAACCTGAAGGGGCAACAACACCCTAAAGAGGGCACCTAAAGGAAGTAAGGTAGGTGGGCCAGCTGGTCCTAAGTAAACAAGAGGGGGCTAAAGGAAGTAAGGTAGGTATGGCCAGGGTTGTTTTGAAACTTTTCCGATTGGCTCTAGCTATTTGATCTTTAAGATGATTGGCTGTTCCCTTGTGGTCTTTGCCTTTATAAGCTGCTGTAGTGCATGCAATAAACGAGATCAGTTGTGACTGACTCCCCATGTGTCTGAGTGTCTCTGGGACATGGGAGGCTACGAGGTGGGGCAGACTGCACACCTGTCTTTCCCCTTCCATCTGGTTGCCATGCCGGGCAGGACCCCACAAGAACCGTCTTTAACTCCAGTTCCAGGGGAATCTGACACCCTCTTCTGACCTCTGTGGCATTGCACGACATGGGTGCACAAACCTACATGCAGACAGTACATTCATACACATACAAAAATAAATAAAATTTAAAAAAAAGAGGAACATCAAAAAATAAAGACAGAGGCAGAAGGATAGCCCACAAGTTCAAGGCCAGCCTGAGCTTCCATAGTAAGACCCTGGAGAGGAGAGAAAGAGGGAAGGGAGAAGGAGGCGAGGGAGGGAAGGAGTCACTGCTTACAGCACTGCTCTGAGTTTGGCAAAGCACAGCCAGGTTTCAAGCCTGCTTTCCCATCCTCTCAGCTATGAATTGTCACATTTCCATTCAGATGTTTTAATGTTTTCTTGACCACAATATTGTATGTCAGGGTGTGGACCAGAATTTCTTCATGGCAGATGAGACTTATTTTTCAATTTGTGATTCAATTAGGCCATTCGACTGATTCTACATCTCTACCTGCCTCTGAAAAAGGTTCTGACATGAAAAGGAAAAACACAAACTTTATGAGCAGCAATTCCCAGCCTCTCATGTTGTTTGACCTCTTCTTCCTCTTGTTGCTCCAAGGATCAGTAAAGCACATATGAGTTCAAGGAAATGAACAAAATCGTGCTTTTTAATTTATTATTTTGGAGTTTGTTGTTTTCTTTCCTTTTTTTTTTTTTTTTTTAGACACTCTGTAGTCCCAGCCTGCCTGGAAATCACTATGTGGACCAGGCTGGCCTCAATCTTACAGAGATCCACCTGCCTCCCAAGGGCTGATGCTTCTATATTATTATTGCGTGTGTCTGTGGCCTGGCACACATGGGAAAACTCTGTGGAGTCAGTTCTCTCCTTCCTTCTTACATGAGTGCCAAGGATCCAGCCCAGGTCACCGGGCTTGCTCAGCAGGTGCTTTTACCTACTGAGCCATCTCACTAGCTCCTCAAACACCTTTTAAGACTATTGCCAATAGCCTTCATCTAAGCGATACTTTATGGATATAATATTGTCTATAAATTGATAGACAAAAAATTTTTTTGCCCAAATAGATAATAATCCTACTAGGAAACCAAAGTTGCTTCAGAAGTACACACAAGTTCCTTCCTTCCCTGTCCCTGCCCCTTTTCTTCCTTCCTCATTTTGGAGTTAAAGAATCATTATAAATCTGGACAACAATGCGGAGTTTAACCTTGGAAAAATCCATTCATTCCACGAGTGTGTTTTCATCCTACATGGACAGGGATTTTAGGCACTGTGCATGTGTCTTGCGGGTCCCTGGTTAATGCAAACAGATCTTACCTAGTGTCAAGTTGATGCCCTAGTGATGCGGTCTTTCCACTTTTCCCAGCCACAGAGCAAAGCACCCAACACCACAGCCCACACACCACACAAGTCAATCATCCAGATCTTGAGCATCACTCTCCCTTGCCAAACAGTCCATGCAAGTCTCCTATTGAAAAGCAGATGGATACCATAGTTATCACTCGAAACACATCATACAAAACCACATATTTCTCAGGAATATGCTAATTCTTTCAAGCAATTTATGAACCTGAAATCACTTATCCATATTCAGGACGTAATGTTAGCTATGGATAGAACAGAGTAAGCAAGTGACAATTGCTAGTGGAATTCCCTCCTTAACATTAGCTATGGATAGAACAGAGTAAGCAAGTGACAATTGCTAGTGGAATTCCCTCCTTGGAACTGTTCCTTAGAATGGCCCAGAGGGGTGCAGTGCAGGAAAGGAGGCCTGCTCCAGGTTAAAACCCAGCTTCTAGCCAGCTGGGAGAGTCCATAAAGTCATTCCAGCTTTCAGAGCCACAGCGTCTCAGTTCATCAAAGATACAAAGATCAGGTTGTGAGGATCAAATGACACTGTTTGAAAAGAGCTGGTAAACTAGAGCCTTCTACACAGAAGTCAATAAGCTCATCCGGTGATGTGGAAGAAAGCATTACCAAGTATAATAATTACAAAAGTCGGGCTGGGGAGATGGCCTAGCGATTAAGAGCGCCGACCGCTCTTACAGAGGACCCGGGTTCGATCCCCAGCACCCACAGGGCGGCCGAGAACCATCTGAAACTCCAATTCCAGGAGAACTCCAGTTCCAGGGGAATCCGAGACCCTCTTCTGACCTCCGCGGCATTGCACGACACGGGTGCACAAACTTGCATGCAGACAGTACATTCATACACATACAGAAATAAATAAAATTAATAAAAAAAATTTTTTTAAATAAAAAAATAAATTACAAAAGTCAGCTGGTGTGGTGGCACACGCCTTTAATCCCAGCACTCAGGAGGCAGGGGCAGATGGATCTCTGTGAGTTCAAGGCCAGCCTGGTCTACATAGTGAGTTCCAGGACAGCTGGGACTACAGGGACACCCTATTTCAAAAAGACAAAAAAAAAAAAAATTTACAAAAGTACAAGTTTTCTCAGAGATAGATACTGAGTAGAACAGAGGAGGCAGGGCTTGTCCCAGCCAAAGGGAAGATTACAGAGGAGGTGGAGTGAGTGGCCCTGGGACGGAAGAGCTGGGCTTCTCCCAAGCTGGAGGGAACATCCTACACAAAGCTCACAGACCGGAGGTCCACTGCCCAGTAAGGGGACAGGGCATCTGTGGGGGTGAGATGGGGATGAGACAAAGGCAGGGCAGGGAGAACCAGTGGCCTCATCAAGGCTTACACATGGGATGGGAAGCCATGGAAGAGAAATGGTGAAACAAAACTATTAAGCACAAGGCTTCTGGTTTACTTTCTTTTTCTTATATACCATGAATTTTCTACTCTAGCTATGTTCCTGGACAAAAATTTTGTCCATAAATAAATAAAATGAAGCTGCGTCCACTTGAGTGGCAGGCACTGCCATCTTCAACTTCAACATAGCCGCAATTAACAGGGAAAAAATGGGGCTGGAGAGATAGCTCAGCAGTTAAGAGCACCAACTGCTCTTGCAGAGGACCTGGGTTTGATTCCCAGCACCCACATGATGGCTAAGAACTGTCTTTAACTCGGGTTCCAGGGGAATCCCACTCTCTCTTCTGACCTCTGAGGCATTGCACAACACGGGCACACCAACCTACATGCAGACAGTACACTCATACACATAATAAAATAAAATTTAAATTTAAAAAAGAACTTATTGCTTAAAAAAATAAAATTAAATAAAACAGGGAAATAAGATTCAACAGATAAAAATCTCTCCTCCAAATTCAAAGAACTAGCTGGGGTATAGTAGCACTTACCTTTAATCTCTGTACTCTGGAGGCAGAAGCAGGTGGATCTCTGTGAAATCTAGGCCAGCCTGGTCTATATAGCTAGTTCCAGGCCATCTGGGTCTACAGGGAGACCCTGTCTCAAAAATAACAATAATAATTAATTATCTAAAATAAAAGGTATCAGAAGATCATTCTAGAATCTTTACAATAAAATGATTCATAATGTACAGCTTGCATGGAATGTCTTAAATGCTGAATTATATTGCCCATAATTTTTTTTATTTCTTTTAGGCGTATGAATACACTGTCTGCATGCAGGTCTGTGCACCCGTGTCGTGCAATGCCATGGAGGTCAGAAGAGGGCGTTGGATTCCCCTAGAACTGGAGAAAGACGGTTCTCAGCCACCATGTGGGTGCTGGGAATTGAACCCGGATCCTCTGCAAGAACAGTTGGCGCTCTTAACCGCTAGGCCACCTCTCCAACCCCTTCCAATAATTTTAAGATGACTTTAAATACAGTTTCATAAATATTTCCAAATACTTGCCATAGCCGTATTTCTTCTATACTAGCTAGCTACACTTCCAAGATTTATCAGCAAAGACGGAAAGTCCACTGAGTAATGGCTTTTCAAAAAGAATCAACACAAACATTGCTAAACGCCAATCGAGAAAAGACTGCTTGTGGATGCACAATACACGTGAGTCACATCATTGAAATGCCGCCGCTCATAATATCACTACTGTTCTCACTGTTAGAACAAAATAAGGGTGTGCATTTCAAATCTGCTGTACACAAGTAAGCAAACTATGGTTAATCATTTAATATATTCTGCAAATGAAATATACATATGCACAGTAAGAAACCAAAGACAAGAAATCCCTTTCAAGTATCCCGTACTTCCCTTGAGGGCTGAGCAATAAAGACATTCTAATGCTGCAGATTGGTTTCCACAGTTGGAATAACAAAGATACATATTTAAAACCATAGGAGGCAGAGAAACCAATAGGACTTGGGGTTGAACTACCTTGCAGTGTGATGTGCAGGTCATCGATGCCCAGGGAAACCTGTTCATCGTCCATGGGAAGTGCAGTGCTGGCGGCCATGCTTTGACTTGATGGCGATTATACCAAGTCCATCTCAGTGTCAGAAGTGAACTGAAAGTGAAAAGAGACAAAAATGTTTGTCAGCAGATTGGTCAACGTGTGTTACCAGAAAACAGCAGCAGCCAAAATCTGCCCTCCCCAAGAATGCCGGCTCTCTGGGGAGGGTTTCCTTAGTTTATGAAGAACAAAGTAACCACGCCTCTTTTTGAACCATGATCAAGATTGTTGCCCTCTGACCTATTCAGGCTCTCTGGAGCTTCTGGCAGAACTCCAAAAAGAACTAGGCTTCTAGATTCTAAATTAGCTATAAAAAAAAGAAAGCTACATACTTCAATTCCAGAGACCTGGCAGGAGGATGCAATCAATACCAACTATGATCTGGAGCCTTCCGCCAGAAAGTTTTCTTCAAAACCTTTTAATTCTCTCAGTCCCTTCTCTGCTCCATAAATGTTGCCACTTACTAGAAACAGTAAGAGCTGAGCCTACACAGCCTGCACATCCTGCAAAGTGAAACTAAAACAGACAAGCAGAGCACAGTGAATATTTTGATGAACTATTACATTATTTTACCAAGGACTTATTTTTCTACATCTTTCTCCAACCTCCACTTTGATTCTTTTTTCTTCTTTGGTACTAGAGATTGAAACAGGGTCTCATGCGTGCTAAATATGTATTCTATCACGGAGCTATGTTCCTGGTCTCCTCACCTATTGGAAGAATGCTTCCAATAAAAGCAAAGTCCAAAAAAAAAAAAAAAAAGCAAAGTCCACAAGTCTTTAAAAGTATTGTTTCATGTATATAAGGGCCATTACTAATTTCCAGGGGCTAAGAATAAAAAGATGACTTCTCTTATATAGATCAAATAGAAAAACTAACTGAGCATAAAATGCATGTACACTTTTGTGACCAAGGAATTATTTTAAAAGTTAATGTTCAGGGGCTGGAGAGATGGCTCAGCGGTTAAGAGCACTGACTGCTCTTGCAGAGGACCCGGGTTCGATCCCCAGCACCCACATGGCGGCTGAGAACCGTCTGAAACTCCAATTCCACTTTAACTCCAGTTCCAGGGGAATCCAACACCCTCTTCTGACCTCCGAGGCATTGCACGACACGGGTGCACCAACCTACATGCAGACAGTACACTCATACACATACAAAATAATGAATAAAAAAATTAAAAAAAAAAGTTAATGTTCAAATCTGTTTTGAGGGCACAACTCAGGGGTAGATTTCTTACCTAGCATGAAAGATGCCCTGAGTTCTATCCTGAAGACCATAAAGAAGGAAAGAATCTATGTATTGAATATATATGTGTGTGTCTGAAAAATCCTATAACTTTTACATATACTAGCAGATTTTCATAAGAAAATATTGGAGGGAAAACTAGAAAATAAGTTCAAGGCTAACAGCAAGGTATAATCAATCATATCAAATATTAAACAGACTAAAACATGCAAAGGATAAAAATCGTTAAACAGTTGCAAAATCTTTTGATTCTTTTTTTCCCAATGTTTCTTATCCAAAACCTCCTTTTATGTCTCTCATGAATCACTGTGTTAAAGATTTTTACCTACCAAATAAACTCTATTAATAAATAATTCATTTCTCCTCTTAATTTAGATCCGTCAGAACTAGCCAGAGGCTACAGTTCTGCTCCGCTGAGCTGATTCATGCTAACAAAAACAAAACCATAAGGGGCAGGACGCTGATGACTGAGGACACAGATGTCTCAGCCTGTCACACACCCAGGCCCTCCACTATCCCTTCCCGCATCCCAGGGCTCCCAAACCCTACGTGCAGACAAAGTGCTATTTTATTTTGACAGAAGAAAAACTAAATTCTGAATGAATTTCCTAAGGGCACCCACTGTTCCCTGCCATTTCTATTTCTAAAGAGGGAAGGAATAATAATAATAATAATACACCACCTTTACAGCATCTACCATAAACTGTATACACAGGCATTGCTCTAAGCACTTTGCATCTATAACTCTTTTTTTTTTTTTGTCTTTTCGAGACAGGGTCTCCCTGTAGCCCAGTTGTCCTGGAACTCGCTCTGTAGACCAGGCTGGCCTTGAACTTACAAAGATCCGCCTGCCTCTGCCTCACAAGTGCTAGGATTAAAGGCATGTGCCACCACACCCAGTTTACTCTTAACTGCTATGACATCTCTCCAGCCCTCATCCTCAATTTGAAGAGAATAAAGGTTGTCAAGGAATTCTTAGCTACCAGCTAAGATCTTATTTGGGCATTCAAACCTAGTAGATAGTAACTGTGAGGTTTGCATNAAAAAAAAAGGAAAAGAAAAGACAAAATGAAGATGCACAAATCCAGTATAGAATTCTCTAAGGACACACAGTTAATAAATGATAGAGCTAAGATTTTCATCTAGATGACTGGGGAAGTAGTTCAGTTGGTAGTGTTTTCCTAGCACGCATGAGGCCCTGGACTCAGTCTCTAGCACCACATAAAACCAGGTGTGTGTAATCCCAGCACCCAAGAGGCAGAGGTAGGACGAACGTAAGTTAGGGGCCAGCCTGGGCTATATAGCAAGACCCTGTTTCAAAAAAAACAAAAAAAAACAAGGGGGTTAGAGAGATGCCACAGTGGTTAAGAGCACTGGCTGCTCTTGTAGAGGACCTGGATTAAGTTCCCAGAATCGGCATGGCAGCTAACAACCATCCATAACTCTAGTTCAAGGGGATCTAATATCCATTTCTGGCCTCCTCAGGTACATGCTATACTTACATACATGCAGGTACATGCTATACTTTTTTTTCTTCTATTACTTCTTTATTTTTTTTCATTTTTTAACAATAAGTAATAATTTATGAGTACAAGCATGCTTCAAGGTACATGCTATACTTACATACATGTGGGGAAAACACTCATCCACATAAAAAAATAAACCAAAAAGAATTAACTTTGAAGACTAAATCAACTGTAGGCATTAGATTATTGTCCCAAACACTGTCATCTTAGTACAATTACTTATCAAAACATGTCACAGATGTCAGAATGATGAAAGATAACTTCTGATGACTCTCAACACAACTGTATTTGGCGACAAACAGTGTGAAGCAAGTCACATTTCCAGAGGAGAATGAATTTACTTGTCAAATAGGGTCCATGAGAAACTGGGACAGACTAGAGAAGAAAATCTTGAGAGATTTCTCAGGATTGGAAATAAGAGTCCAAAAAGGCTATGAATAAAAAAGGTAAAAAGAGGTGTGAAGGGCTGCCCAGAGCTCCAAGGTTCTCACAACCCAACTCAGCCAACCTGGTTTTCAGGGCTGCTTCCTCAGCTGGGTTTGAGTTTTCCTTTTCCAGTAAACATTGCCACAACCTCAAAACAAAGCCAGGGTTAAGAATTAAAACACTTGAGACTGTTCATAAAAGAGAATAATGTGCCTTCTTCAGGAACGTCACTGAAGGTTGGGTAAAAATTTAATTTAGTAGCATTAATGGTTCTAAGATTAAGCAGAATAGTACAGAATCCTATTTTTAAATAGGTGTCAATTGATATCCTCACTTTCATAAATACCGCAAGTTATTCTGAAACAGCTGTGGCCTGCTTAGGCAATCTACCTCAACAGTCTGTGGCATCTCAGAACCTCAAAGCACTGGTGAATTTCCCTTTTTAAAGGAAATCCTGAGGCTGAAAAAATGGCTCAGTGGGTTAAGAGCACTGGCTGCTCTTGCAGAGGACCTGGGTTTAGTTTCTAGCACCCACATGGCAACTAACAATCGTCCCTAACTCCACGTCCAAAGGATGTAAGGCCCTCCTCTACCCTTTACAGGCTTTGCATGTATACGGTGCAATTACATAGAATCAATCAAACACTCGTGCATGTAAAATAAATAAATAAATAAATAAATAAATAAATAAATAAATAAATAAAATCTTGGCCTTTACTCTGGATTATTATGATTATAATGTTTTCAACTAAAAAAAATATGAGAAGACTATTTCAAGTAAACAAGAATATGGGTGGGGTTTTTTTTTGTTTTTGTTTTCCACAGATTGAAATTTTCAAGTTAAAAAAATGCTTATTTCTCAGCGGGGCATAGTGGTGCACACCCTTAATCCTAGCACTCGGGAGGCAGAGGCAGGCGATCTTTGTGAGTTCAAGGCCAGCCTGGTCTACATAGTGAGTTCCAGGACAGATGGGGCTATAGGGAGACCCTGTCTCAAAAAGACCAAAAAAAAAAAAGTTTTTATCTGTGAGTTCAAGGCCAGCCTGGTCTACATAGCAAGTTCCAGGCTAGCTGGGGCTACAGGGAGATTCTCTCTCAAAAAAAAAACAAAAAAAAGTTTTTCTTTTGATGAAGCCAGGAATGAAATATTTTGAGTTCAGCATCAGTTCTTCAACCAACATGTTACCGGGCCTTTTCATTCAGACTCTCATAAAGAAACAAGTAGCAAATAATGGAAAAATCACACAGGCAGAGATAGGCAGATACCAGGGCTCCCTAATCAGCCAGTCTGGTTGATTTAGTGAGCTCCAGATTCAGTAACAGATCCTGTCTCAAAAGTAAGGTGAAGAGAGATGGAGGAAGATACTATGTTTCAACATCTGAGCTCCACACACAAGGGCACATGTGTGTACACACATACACACACACCCCATACATGCGCATACAAGTATTAGAAAAATCCTCAAAATTTGTCAAAAATTCCTAGAAAATATCCCCCAAAAGCCTTCTGATAACTAATAGAACTTTCATTTTTCTCATTATTAGACGATTACTCCCAGAGTAACAGCAATGGAAGAGTCACCACATCAGCATCCAAGAGGCCATAGTCAGCCCATCTTCTAGGAGAATCAGACAGGATATGGCAGGTATGGTCACATCTTTAACAGAGACTGAGACGCCATGTTCTCGCTGGCCATCTCCGTTGTTCTTTCTTCCATTCTTCAGTTACTTATGGTTCTTCAAGGAAGTTCAAGGCTCTCCCCTTCATTAGAGAAGCTCAGGAAGAGCAAACGTTAGTGCTAACACACTGGCAATAAGTTTCTTCATCTTTTTCCCAATAAGTATGAAGTTGATTGGCTGGTTGACAGGTTAATTAGTTGGTTATGATTTATGAGAAAGAATCCATCTCTTCTTTGAAAGTACATTTTGCTATGTAACCTGGGAATGTAAAGTTAAATTTCTGCCTGCATGCAAAATTACTGTTAAAATGTGAATCCCAAACGTGTTTTGGAATTAACCTATAGCTTATTTTCAGACTCCGTCATTTTGGCATATACGTGGAGTGTATATATGCATATTTTGGAGTAATATAAAATTAAAGGAAACAACAACAACAACAACAGAAATACAAGTATAATAACCAAACTGAACTCATACTCCTCAAACCAAAAATATGTAATTATATCTTAGAACATAAGCTTGAAATTCTATGTCTACTATAATTTCTGAACACTGACAACTAGCAAAACTATACTACCAAATTTGTCAATGTTACTACAATGTGAGTTTACCATTCATTTTCTTTCAAAATTCTCCAACCTATACAAAGTCTTTCAATGTAATCATCTTCTTTTTTTTATTTTTTTATTTATTTCTGTATGTGTATCAATGTACTGTCTGCATGCAGGTTTGTGCACCCGTGTCGTGCAATGCCGTGGAGGTCAGAAGGGGGTGTCAGATTCCCCTGGAACTGGAGGTCTCCTGGAATTGGAGTTTCAGATGGTTCTCGGCCGCCATGTGGATACTGGGGATCGAACCCGGGTCCTCTGTAAGAGCGGTCGGCACTCTCAACCGCTAGGCCATCTCTCCCAGCCCATCATCTTACTTCTTAAAGAAAGTGATGTTAACAAAATCTTTCAAAAAAAGAAAAAGGTTCTAAAATGCTAGGCATAATGGCACATGCCTTTAATCCCAGCAATTGGAAGGTACAGGCAGGCAAATCTCTGAGATTGAAGCCAGGCAGATCTCTGTGAGATAGAAGCCAGCCTGGTCTACATAGTGAGTCTCAAGGCAGCTGAGACTACAGGGAGACCCTGTCTCAAATAGACAAAAAAAAAAAAAACACACAGTTCTAAAGATGGATAGTCGTTGATGATGGTTATACAAAACTGTGAATCTATGCGCCAGCAAACTGTACACTTAAAAATGGTTACAAAAACAAGCTTTCTGTTGTTAAAGTACCGAGTGAAACTTTCCCAATCTGTATCTGACTTAAATATACATAAGGTGCTAGCACGGGAAAAGACATGTCTGTGCTGGTTACGGCTGCAAAAAGGAGGTCCTATGCATCCACTTTGAGAAAACTACTAGGAGATTTCCCAAGACCACCTGAAGCACAGGTACCAGGGTGTGGGCTAAAGAGCACCCACACACACCCCCACACCCTCGCCAACTGGGATTACAAAGGCATCTGAAGGAGGCAAGCAAAGCAAGCACTCAACACAGTGAAGAGGTATTTGGGACTCACAAGTTGGAATACAGCAAGGAGATGCCAATGCCAGGGACACATGAATTGGGGGCCCAACATGGGAAGGTTGCAAGGATACATTCCATACACAAGTTCTACCAGCCCTGTGGAAGATTCTACAGTGGGAATCCCCCTGGAGGGCCCAGGACACAGATATCAAAACACCATTGTGAAACATACTTAAAGAAGTCCAAGAGCAAAAGAGCAAATCAAA
>VZQC01002452.1:2509869-2554530 GCA_009823505.1 Rhizomys pruinosus
TCACACTTGTAGAAGAATGAAATTAAACCCCTACCTCTCACCTGTACAAAAGTCAACTCCAGATGCATCAAAGACCTCAACGTGAAACCCGAAATTCTGAAGGTGATAGAAGAAAAAGTGGGCAGCAGACTACAAGGCATAGGCGTAGGAAAAGACTTCCTAAATCAGACAGCAGCTGTGCAAGAATTAAGGTCCACAATTGACAAATGGGACCTCATTAAAGTCAAAAGCTTCTGTACATCAAAAGAAACAATCAAGGAAGTGAAGAGAAAACCCACAGAGTGGGAAAGAAACCTTCACTGCAGAACATCTGACAAAGCACTGATTTCCAGAATATATAAACTACTCAAAAACAAGAAGAAAGAAAACAAATGACCCACTCAATAGATGGAGCAAAGACCTGAACAGAGATTTCACAAGTGAGGAATTAGAGATGGCTGAGAAACATCTTAAGAAATGTTCAACATCAACTAATCATTAAGGAAATGCAAATCAAAACCACTTTAAGATATTCTCTACTCCAATAAGATGGCTAGGACAAGAAAACAAATGATACAAGTGCTGGAGAGTCTGTGGGGAAAGGGGAACACTCATCCACTGCTGGTGGGAATGTAAACTGGTACAGCCACTATGGAAAACAATGTGGAGAACCCTTGGAAGACTCAAAAAAACTTGCCACCGACCCAGCCATACCATCCTGGGCATGTACCCTCAAGACTCACCCCCACCACAGAGATACATGCACAGCCATGTTTTTTCAGCTTCTAAATGCAAGAGCTGGAACCAACCCAGATGCCCCTCAACTGACGAGGGATAGAGAAAATGTGGTACAAGTACACAATGGAGTTCTATGCAGATAAAGAAAGATGACATCATGAGCTTTGCAGGAAAATGGCTGGAGCTAGAAGACATCACGCTGAGTGAAGTAACACAGTCCCAGAAAAACAAACGACGAATGGTATCCCTCATCAGTGGATGCTAGTGCCAATTACCTAGTTGTAAGTATTTCTTGTCCACGGCCCCTTGAGCTTTTGTCCAAGTAGTTGGGGGTGATGCATACTGGAAACCACAACGACAACAGAAAGGACTGCAGCAAAGAACTGACTGAAACAGTGAACTTCTGCTCTAACAGTCAACTTCCACATGGAGAATTTTGAGAAAGACTGAGAAAGAGATGAAAAGCATGTTTGGCAGAATACATGAGCTCTGGTGGGGTGGGGGATGGGGGGACATGGGTCTAGATTTGGTAATCCTGTACAAAAAAATAGATAAAAAAATAAAAAGAGAAAACTACTAACATAAGAACATAAAACAAGGAGAAAAGGAAGAATTCTGACAAAATAGAACATTAGGAATGAGGAAAACAGACTGGACTCAAACTTGGAAGAAGGAAAAGGAAGCTCCAAGAATGAGTTTGGGGGGTTCTGAGAGAGAGGAAGGAGTAAGCGGAGACCTGGGAGCTGACAGAATGAAGGAGTACACTGACAGGGAATGGTCTTCAGAAATAGGCTGGGGGGGGGGGTGCGGTGTCAGCGCAGCCTGAAGACAAAGTTCCATCTTGGGCTCTCAGAAACTTTTAATAAATTTATTCCTCCGTCCATTCCAAGATTTTTATGGTTTGTAAAACATGTTAAATGAGCTTTGAAGTTCTGAAGGAAAGAAGAATGAAAGGTCATCATGAGATGACCTCATTTTTGTCAGGAAAATAAGAAGCAGGGTTATCTCTGGGGAGCAAGGACAGCAGGATGAGGTGCATGAATAGTGCTCAGAGCAGGCCACAGTGAGGAGGAGGAGGAAACAACCAACCAGAGATACAGGCCAGGCTAGGGAGGCTGTTGCCCAGTAGAGCTGCACAGCCTGTGAATGGTCCCTACAGCCTTCTGAGCCTCGGTTAGGACAAACTGTGGAGTCCTCAGCACCGAAACGCTCACCTCTACCCAGAGGTCAAGTAGGAACAGTAACAGTAACAGTAACTTGACCTAGTAAAATTCTGCCACCTGGAAAGAATGCTTTAAAGTCCTACACACACACACACATAAGACCTGAGTGTTCCTGGTAGAACTATTTGTAACAGAAAAGGTGGCTATAATCTAATCTCGTTTATAAAATAAATACACTGTGGCTGATTCATTCACAGGAAGACCGCCTTTTAAAATCATTCTGGGAGCTAAGGGAAAATGATAAACATATTATAATGTAATCTACTGGCTGTAAATTCGATTAACTTTGTACATGTGTTTATTTATTGTGGGGGTGCACGTGAAGGTCAGAGGGTAACCAGCAGTAGTTCTCACTCTTCACCATGTGGGAGATCTGTGTCAAACAACTTGGTGGCAAGCTCCTTTACCACTGAGCCATCTCACTGCCCTGGATGTAAACACACATATCCATATATAATAAAAGAATAGGAAAATGATCACCACTAACTTCAGAGGATGAAACTTCAGCTACGTAGTTGACTTCACAAACACCTAAAAAGGGAGTTTCTTACAGACATCAGGAAATGCTTAATTTTGGAATTAAAACAACTAACCCCCATTCCCACTTTTCCATTGTTAACAGATGCCTACCCAAGTTCGAGAAGTGGATGCCACAATCAGAAAAGCACTGAAAGTTTGACTTTAGTTCAGGCTCTGCCACTGAGCGGCTAGCCTCCACCTCTCAGGTCCTGATTCTTCAACTGTGAAACGAGGAACAATTTTGTCTGGGCCAGCTCGTAGATTTTCAGATTCCTGCCAGCGTGCCTAACCCAGAGGTCACTGCTGCACCCTTGAAAGCACTGAGGTATAAGACACTCCGTTTGCAGGGGAATGCCTAAAACACTAAGACCAGCCACTCCTGACCCTGGTTTTGCATCCTGCCCAACAGCCCAAAGATGGAATGTGCAGCATGAAGTCTGGTTCCTTCTGAGAACTGCACTACTAAAGTACTTTGCAGTGAAAGGAAGGGGACAGAGGGAAGAAGGGAAAAGCAAGCTGAAGGGTCCACCAACATCTTCCTGGATGCATCCATTTTACTTGTGATGAGCCCTTCCTTTGGGGTTTTACAGTTGTAAGTGGAACTTTGTTAACAAGCTATTGGGGGCCAGGGGGTAGGAGCAGAAGAGGAGGGATTAGGAGATAAAGCTGAGCTACGTCCTACTGATCTGTGGTCAAGTCAGATGCAAGGGGCTGGCGAGATGGCCCAGCGCAAGTAAGGGGGCTTGCTCCCAAGCCTGATAACCTGAGTTGGATCCCCAGGACCCACATGGTGGAGGGAGAGAAATGATGCCTGAAAGCTGTGGTCTGTACGCAGTGGCATGTGCACATGCACATAATAAACAAACAAACAATCTGTAAGACAGTTACTTGTTCAACTGGAGAAATAGAAATATTTGGTAAAATATATATATGTATATGGACTCCCACTGTGATTATAACAGTATTTTTTCCCAAATGTTCAAGTAATACAACTATAGAAGTGGGGTGTGTGTGTGTGTGTGTGTGTGTGTGTGTGTGTGTGTGTGGTATATGGCTGTATGAGTGTCTGTGTGCAGGTGCACATGCATACTCGCACGTGCACACACCCGTGTTGAGGCCAGTTTGTAACTGGGTATCTTCCTCAATTGCTACCCACCTTACTCTTCAAGATCTTTTTATTTATTCTTTGAAAATGTTGCACATATACTTCATTTTGATTATATCTGCCCATTCTCCTATTCCTCTCTCACTCCTGTTGAACCTTCTTCCCAGCAAGAAGGTTCCCTCTCCTACCCTCCCCTACTTTGGACACACAAACACAAGAAAAAGAGAGACCCTCACTGAATTTAATCGTGGTAGTTTACATGAGCATGGGGAGGGGTATTTCCCAGAGCATGGGTGACTTACTTGTCCCCTTATTTTTGGAGTCAGGATCTGTCACTGAGCCTGGAGCTTGCGATTTTGCAGACTGGCCTTGCAATTTTGCAGACTGGCCGGCGAAGCCCCGGGAGCTCCCATCTCTACCTCCCCACCACTGGGATTACAGGTATACACAGTTGCACCAGATTCTCAGGTAGGCCCTGGGTGGTCAAACTCAACCACACTGCGAGGACGTTAGCAGTGGAGTCCTCTCCCCAGGCCTCTGCACAAGCATTTCCACACATTTCTGTTGCAGTACCTTTTCCTGCTGATGCAGGAACTGTTATCTTTATTTTTATATATATATATATTTTTATGTGTATGAATGTACTGTCTGCATGTATGTAGGTGCAACCCTGTCATGCAATGCTGTGGAGGTCAGAAGAGAGCATCGGATTCCCCTGGAAGTGGAGTTAAAGACGGTTCTCAGCCACCATGTGGGTGCTGGGAATCGAACCCAGGTCCTCTGCAAGAGCAATCAGAGCTCTTAACAGCTGAGCCATCTCTCCAGTCCCAGGAACTGTTATCTTTAAAATGCCAAACACTAGTCTCTCCAAGATATTTAAAAAGAAATATTTCTAAAATTGAAATGTTTGGCAGCAAACAGCAGCCAAAAAATATGTTGGCTGTTACAATGAGGAGTCTGTTTGTGACATGTACTATTTCCCTAGAAAAAATATTTGCTCACTTTAATGACAGCTGCAAACACGCCTTCACACTCAGAAACTAACATTCTACTCCACATAGCAGAGGCAGAGTGAGGCCCTTTTTCCCTTTCGACCAGCATTGCTGAAGGGAGCTGCAATCCACCTGTGTCCCTCGCAAAGGAAATCAGCAAAATCAACCTTTTCCAGATAAGGGTTTGTATGTTTTAGAATGACCACTGCTGCCCTAAATCATATGTACCTGAGTTTGAAGGGGGGCAGAATGTGCCACCCCAAAACGGGCCTCTTTGGCATAATATAAGCTGAAGGCAACTGAGAATAATAGAAACAGCTCTGAAAACAGCACCGCGGTCCTTCTGTAAAGAAAACTTGTAAGGAAATGTGGGGCTCTAGGGGGTGAAGGCTGAACTCTCTAATCACCGCCCATACAGAACACGTTTCCTTTCCCTTCCCCTAACCTCCTCCAGTCCCCCGTGTCCAGCCTCTAGCCACACGGTCATCTTCTGGTGAGGGGTGCAGGCCTATGCCTTCTGGCCTCCTCCACCACACTTCTTCCTGAACCTCTGTTCAGACCTTGAGAATCCATACATCTTCTTCTTGTTAATCTCCATCAGTGCAACCCACAGGGCCCACGGTCACTAGACGGAGAGAAGGGGACAGACACTTCTTACTGCCAGGTAGGGCAGAACACAGCTGGAATTCCAGCTCTCAGGAGTTTGAGACAGGACTGCCATGAGTTCAAGGCCAGCCTGGGCTATATAATGAGTTCCAAGCTAGTCTGGGCTACACCGTGAGGCCTTGTCTGGAGGGGAAAAAAAAAAAAAAAACAAGAAATTGTTTTTCCTCCCCTACAACCATAACCTCTCTTAATTTGAAAATAAAAATACAAGCCAGGCATGACAACACACCCCTTCCCAGCACACAGGCGAATCTCTGAGTTCAAGGCCAACCTGGTCTATATAGTGAGTTCCAGGATAGCTCTACAGGGAGACCCTGTTCCAAAAAAACAATCAATCGATCAATCAATAAATATAAAAATACTATAAAAACACAAACTAGCCAGGTATGGTGGCACACGCCTTTAATCCTACCACTTGGGAGGAAGAAGCAGGCGGATCTCTGTGAGTTCAAGGCCAACCTGGTCTACAGAGTGAATTTCAGAACAGCCAGAACTACAGGGAGACCTTGTCTCAAAAACACCAAAAAAAAAAACCAAAAAAAAAAAAACCCACAAACTAAATTCATTGCAAGTTGGGAGTTCCTGGTGAGCTAGTGTTCTTTCCTTCATTCAGCAGACATGAGTCAAGGGCCCCCTACAGCCTTGACAGAGACAGAGACAGTTAACATAAGGGCAGCAGCTGCCTGGGCGGGTTCAGGAACAGCAAGACCTGCCCTACAGGCAGGAAAGCAAAAGAGTCATTTCTGTCCGGCTGCCTCAAGACTTCCCTGCTAGAGCAGGCAGGGCCCAGCCAAAGCCAGCTAAGGGTGGGAAGCCCAGCCCGAGCAAGGCAGCCAGGTCATGAGAAGCTTTAGTGAGTGCAAAAGAACGTTTGTCCCTCTAACCACCACCACCACAGTGTGGCGAGCGCTGAAGAGGCACAGACAGGTTTTTGGGGGTTTTTTGGTGGGGGTTTTTTTGGGGGAGGTGGGTCTTTTTGAGACAGGGTCTCCCTGTAGCCCCAGCTGTCCTGGAACTCACGCTGTAGACCAAGCTGGCTTTGAATTCACAGAAATCTGCCTGCCTCTGCCTCCTGAGTGCTGGGATTACAGACGTGTGCCACCATGCCCGGCCTGTTTTTTGTTGTTTTTTTTTTTAAGATGAAAAAAGTTCTGTGGATTGCCTTGTGGTTGTTTTGTTGTTGCTGTTGTTTCATTTACTAGTGTGATTTGCCTATGTGAGTGCCAGTAAGCACACACACTTGCCGTGGTGCACATATGGAGTCAGAGGCTAACTCGTAGGAGTCAGCTCTCTCCTTCCATCACGTGCGTTCTGGGGATTGAGCTCAGTCAGGCTTGGCATCAAGCATCTTTAACCACAGAGCTGTTCCACTACCCTAACCCTGCCTTTAATATTTTTTTTCCCTTCTTTAAGGCTGGGCATGGTGGTGCCCATTGAGAGTTTCATGCAATGTATTTTGACAATATCTCCCTCCTCCAACTAAGTATTTTGTTGTTGTTGTTGTTGCTGTTGTTTATTGAAACATTTTTAATTTTTTATTTTTATTTTATGTGTATATTACCTGCATGAGTGTAAGCGCACCTGTGTGGTGCAGTGCCTGCAAAGGTCAGAAGAGGGTGTTTTTCCTGGAAGTAGATTCTCCTGGAACTAGAGTTATGGATAGTGGGTTAGCCTCCAAGGAACGAAGGAATGAAGGAAGGGAAGAAATGACAAACAAGGAAGGGCAGGGGCTATAACCCAGAGGTACAGCATTTGATAAGCTCAAGGACTAGAGTTCAATCATCAGCAGGGTGTGGAGATGGGTGGAAGAAAATAAAACTATCCCAAGGGCTGGGGTTGTTCAGCATGTATAAGGCCCTGGGTTCTGCCACAAAAAAAAAAAAAGAATAAAGAAAAAGAAAGAGAAAGAATCTATCTTTGCAAAATGTTATCGTTTGGAGAACACTGGCTAAAATGTACAAAGGAGAACTATATTTTCTTCTTTAAGATTCCCTGTACATCCGGCTATTTTTTTTTTTAAACAATAAGGTCTCCCTTGCACCCTTGGCTAACCTTGAGCTAGAAAACCTGACTACTGGGATTACAGTACCACCACAAGCCACTTAAACCCTCTATCTTGTAAGGTCACAAACTAAAAGAAAATAAAATAGCAAAGCAAACAAAAGCATATAAAAATTGTACCATAGTTCATGTGTATTTTCTATAAGATGAAACAGGCATTTTATTCAGGATTTTTTTTTTTAAATGGGGTTTCCCTGTGGCCCCACCTGGCCTGGAACTCACTATGTAGACCAGGCTAGCCTTGAACTCACAGAGATCTGCCTGCCTCTGCCTCCCGGGTGCTGGGATTAAAGCTATGGGCCACCCCCAGCTTTATTCAGGATTTGTACTGGATATAATGTGTTTATTAAAGTAACTCTTAAAATTATGTATCTTATGTGTATGAGTGTTTTACCTACATATAAGTACACCTGTGTATACAATGCCCACAGAGGCCTGAATCCCCTGGAACTAGAGTTACAGACAGTCGTTAGACGACATGTGGGTATTGGGAACCAAACCCCAGTCCTCTGTAAGTGTCTTCATGTATGTATGTGTGTGAGTGTACACAAGTGCCCTTGGGGCAGAGCAGGGCACTGGATCCCCTGGAGCTAGTTTTTTTTATTAATAATTTTATATTCACTTTGAATTTATATGCACAGGTACTAAGCCAATCTTTTCTTCATTCTTTTTTTTTTTTTTTTTTTTTTTTTNGAGACAGGGTCTCCCTGTAGCCCCAGCTGTCCTGGAACTCACTCTGTAGACCAGGCTGGCCTTGAACTCACAAAGATCCGCCTGCCTCTGCCTCCCAAATGCTAGGATTAAAGGCATGCACCACCACACCTGGCCTTTTCTTCATTCTTATTCCATGTGTATGAGTAGACTGCCTGCATGTATACGCCTCATGCCATGCAAAGCCCAGGGAGGAAGGAAGGGGGTGTCGGAGTTAAGGATGGTTATAAGCTGCCATGTGATTGCTAGGATTTGAACCCAGGTCTTCCGCAGGAACAGCCAGTGCACTTAAACAATGAGCCATCTCTCTAGTCCCGGAGCAAGTTTTACAAGCAGTTATGAGCTCCTGAGAACGAAGCTCCAGTCTTCTGCAAGAGAAGCAAATGGTCTGAGCCATCTTTCTATTCCATAAGAAACTTTTCATGTCACAGAAAACTAAAAAGTAAATGAATTCTACCTGTGGCCACACCATCTGACTATCACCACTATTAACATGAGGAACTTTTAGAGAATTTTTCTATTTTAAGCCTTGTATTTTATTTTTACCAAATTGTAATTATACCTTATTTTTATGGATCTGCTAAATATTAAAGATCATCACTTCTGTGCCATTAATTTCTACAAACGTAGCCGGGCGTGATGGCACATGCCTTTAATCCCAGCACTCAGGAGGCAGAGCCAGGTGGATCTCTGTGAGTTCAAGGCCAGCCTAGTCTACATAGTGAGCTCCAGGCCAGCTGGGACTAAAGGAAGACCCTGTCTCAAAAAGACAAAAAAAAAAAATTGTAATTTTAATGCTTCATTAAATCTTGATGGTTCCTAAAAATTTGACTGAGAAAACATAAAAGTTAGTGTCCTAAAATATCTCAAGAGAACCAGGAAAATGAAGGGGGGAACCCAGTTCTGATGTTATTTAGCTTTTATTTATTACTAGCCAGTAACTGGCCTAGAAAATATTTATGTGTTCAAGACTTGTGTGTTCCAGCACCGGGCTGGGTGGTCAACATGGGATGCTGGTCCCTCCCCTAGCCTGGTTCCTGGCCACCATTAGCACGGTGCTTCAGCTCTGTGCTGTGCAGAATAAAGATAGCAGTTGGGTCCTACTGTGACAATGACTTCTGGTAGAGGAGGAATGGTGAACAGACAGCAGGAACGAGGATCCAGGCTAGTATGGGTGACAGAACAATCTCTCAGCCCTGAACCACACGCGTTCACCTCCAGCTGCTGGGAAGTAGACAGGGATCCCAGTAAGGGATCCTAAGCCACTCTAAGTCCAACCTGGCTAGCTGAAGGGCCTTCCACAAAATTATTCCTGTCCCAAGTTCCAGTCCTCCATCTGCCTCGGAGAATACATCCAACTTCCTGATCCAGAGTTTTCTCACCCACAGCATAAGGATAGAGCAGATACTCTCTGCAAGTCCTCTCCTAAACAAATCTGAGCTTTATGACGCTATAAAAGGCAGAGTCCCCAGTCCACAAAGCACAAGCCCAACCCTGACAATGATGTTAAAGCATATTCAAAACACAGGAAATACAAAAGGCAGTTGTTCCTTGCTGCTCTATGGTATAGCTTCACCAGCCAGTGTAGCCTAATTGTCGAGCTTCAGGCCAATGAGAAATCCTGTCTCAAAGAAGTTAGACTGCTTTCTGAGGATGACACCCAAGGCTGTTCTCTGGCCACACACACACACACACACACAGACACACACACACACACACACACACACACACACACACAAATAAGCATATATATATACACAAATATTCTTTTAAAGTTTCTTTACTTCCCGTTCAGCCACTAGACTATTATGAATTGTAATAACTACAAAACAAAGAATAAATGGCATATATCCAATAGGTAAATGAACTACATACTTAATATTGACATTCCAGATCACACAAGGTATTTTATTTATCATTTGTATTTTTTTTTTTAGTCTTTTCAAGACGGGGTCTCTCTGTAGCCCCTGTTGTCCTGGAACTCACTCTGTAGACCAGGCTGGACTTGAACTCACAAAGATCTGCCTGCCTCTGCCTCCCGAGTTCTAGGATTAAAAGTGTGTGTCACCATGCCCATCCATTTGTATTTTATGTGTATGAGTATTTCGCCTGCATGTATGTAAATGCCACCATGTGGGTGCTGGGAACCGAAAACCTGGATTCTCTGCAAGAGTGGTGTGTGTTCTTAACTGCTGAGCCATCTCTCCAGCCCCCACAAAGCATTTTTTGTAACTGAATTTTTGTGTATTTCAAACAGAACTTCTCAAAATCAGTCTTAACGGTCATTATACCCTATCCCGGCTGGCACCCTCCCACAGCTCCCAGCCTGGAATTCATACGTTCTATTATGTGTGTTAAAGTCTATCGAGTCGAGTTAGTGTCCCCAGACGTTCCTGCAAGTTCATCCACTGGGGTCCACTCGGCCTATATAGAGTCCTTCACTTTAAGATGATCAGCTCTTCTTCATGTAGCAGTAATCAGCTGCCAATAATTACACACAAAGCACTCTTAAAAATATCTCCAACCCACCTATCTCTTGAAACCAAAGCCTATAAATTAAAAGGTGGAAAGAGTCCATATAGTATGCAGACAATAAAGCATGCCCTTCAACCTGCTTTAAAGGAATTATAATCAGTATTCCTACAAAAAAAGAAAATCATTACTTATCTGAAGATTCGAAAAGTCAAAAGAATAAGAAACACTAGCTCTCAGTGGCCCAAGTGTACACCTGCTTGCTTTTAGTGTACTAGTCAGGGTCCCCCTCCCTGCCTCAAGGACGTTAAATAAATGAGAAGCCTGCATGCCTGCTCTCTGGATGTCGTTGTTGCACCAGAAATCCTGTTTCAGCCAGTAAAAGTTTACATCTCCTTCAGCCTGGGAGCTGGTGTCACCTGCGTGTTGGTGCCACTTGGGGGGTGTTGGGCCTCAGTTACCCACAAAGAAGCAAGTGTTGATACGAAAGGGGGAACAGCCAGCCACTGTGCAGAAAATCAGCCTGCTTAGTAAAAACTTCACCATTATTAATTTCATTAAGGTTATGTTCCGATGTGTTTGAAGACATGCTGCTTCTGTGATGTGTGGACAGGAAGTGAAGCGATGTTACAGAGAGGAGTAACTCCCCCATGTGCTCCAGGTTCTTGTCTAGGGTTACTTTCCCCAAATTCAAAAGGCCCCTGTGAGAAACGAAATCTATCGCTTGGCTCCCAGTTCCAGGGTACACCATCATTGCCTTCGCAGTGGCGGGAACCTGAAGCAGCTAGTCACATCCAGACAAGAGCAGAGCATGAACGATGCCTGTCCTACTGTTCAGCTGCAATTCAGAACCCAAACCCAAAGAATGGTGCTATCTGCTTCTAGCCTTGGTCTTTCCTCATCGATTAGATTTATCAAGATAATTCCCACAGACATGCGCACAGTCCTCATAGAGACTCTCCCAGGTTACTGCGTGGAGTCGACCACGAACGCTAACCGTCACAATTAGTCACTGTGCCTTTTGTCCTTCTGGTTTCTGCAAGGTCACAGCTCTGAGGTTTGTGTTTCCTGAAGTGGTGTGAATGCATGACATCTTCACTGCGCGTGTGCACAAAATGAAGGCTTGGGCTTGCTGCCGTGGCAGTTTCATCCACTGGGAGAACAATTCATTCCTACTTTTTTTTCCTTTTTAATGTATCTTTTTACTTATTTTGGACTAATGAGTATTCAACCCAAGGCCTTAGGCATGATAGACAAGGGCTCTACCTCTGAGCTACTGAGCTATATCCCAACCCCCTCCCGCCACCCTTTTTTTTAAGACAGAGCTTCACCCCAGTCTGACCTTGAATTTGCAATCCCCCCGCCCTCAGCTTACCCAAAACCCTGGGATTCCAGGCTTCCCTGTCCTTTTCCTGTTTCTTCAGAAAAAGAATCTACTACTTGTCTAACTCTAAAGCATCGCACTTCTATTCTCTAACAATGTCCTACAACATAAAAACAAGAAATACCCAGGTGACAGTTTGGTAGATAATTCAAAAAAGACAGTCTTCTCTAAAGACAAACCCAATTTCAACACACGAGAGGAAATGTAAATACGACACACAAAGAAATGGACAGGCCACTCCACCCCATTACTCTACATGCTCTCCAACCACTCTGAAAAATCAATACAGATATAAAAAGCCTGAACCACAAAAAAAAAAAAATAATAAGCTTAGTGAGGAGAGTGGTAGCACACACCTGCAGCCTCAGAACTGGGGAAGCGAAGGCAGGAGGATCCCAAGTTCAGAGCCAGCATGGCCTACACAGTGAGCTCAGAATCACTTGGGCTACATATGGACATCTTTAAAAACAGCAACAGCCACAACAAAGAGTATGTGTGAAGACAGCTAAAAGGAAAAGCACAAAAATAAAAACGCTGTTGATAAAGTGATGCAAAACAGAATTCTTTTTTTTTTTTTTAGGGAGAGAGGAAGAACCACAGGCTGGGGAGTGAGGGAGAGGGATGTGGGGAGGAAAGAGGGGAGGAGGGACGCGGGGCTCGGCAGCTGCACGGGAAACCTCTAGCTCAGAAAACAGAATTCTTAAAATCTTTTAATATTACTGCTAGTTTACCTTCCAAATGAAAAACATATACTCTATACATCATTGGGAGGAAGGGAGTTTGGTTTTATTATTAGTGTATGCATGGTGTGTACATGTGAGTACGGGTGTATGCACACCATAGTATGTGCATGTGGAGGACAGGGAACAACCTGATGGGGCACTTCCACATTCACATGGTTGCTAGGGATGGAACTCAGGTCGCCAGCTTTGCATAGCAAGCACTTTACCTACTGAGCCATCTTGCAGGCCACATACTTTGTTTTAAAATAATTGAGGGGCTGGAGAGATGGCCTAGCGAATAAGAGTGCCGACTGCTCTTGCAGAGGACCTGGGTTCGATCCCCAGCACCCACATGGTGGCTGAAAACTGTCTTTAACTCCAGTTCCAGGGGAATTAGACACCCTCTTCTGACCTCCTCGGCATTGCACGACACGGGTGCACAGACCTACATGCAGACAGTACATTCATACACATAATAAAATAAGTTAAAAAAACAAGAAATATTAAAATAATTGAGAGGGGCTGGAGAGAAAGCTCAGCAATTAAGAACACTGGCTATTCTTGCAGAGGACCTGGGTTCAGTTCTCGGCATCCGAATGGGGGCTAACAAGATCTGATGCCCTCTTCTGACCTCCTCCAGTGCTGACAACACAGGTGTACATACATACGTCCAAGCAATACACTTATACATGTAAAATAAAAATAATAAATAATCGGGGATGGGAAAAGGTGCTTGCCACCAATCCTGACAACCTGAGTTCCATCCGCAGATCTCATCATAGGAGAGGACTGACTTGCAAGCTATCCTCTGACCTCCATACACACATGGCATGCACCAGCACATCAGCCCCCATACACACAATAAATAAATGTAAAAAAATTAAGTTAAGTAACCAGAGAAAATATTTCCTAAACAATGGGATTGATGGCTATCTAAAAATAACGTTGGGCTACCAAGATAGCTCAGCGGATAAAAGCACTGGCCCCCCCAAGCCTGACAACCTGAGTCGGCAGTGGAAGAGAAGAACCAACTCCACATGTGCTCACCGTGCATGCCCACCCCAACAAAAAAAAAAAAAGTTTTTTTTTTTTTTTTTTGAGACGGGTCTCCCTGTAGCCCCAGCTGTCCTGAACTCTCTGTGACCAGGCTGGCCCTGATCTCCAGAGATCCACCTGCCTCTGCCCTCCCAAGTGCTAAGATTAAAGGGATGCAGCACTACACCTGGTTATAAATATAATTTTTTTGAGGGAGGGGCGGGGGACTCTTTTTGAGACAGGGTCTTTCTGTAGCCCTAATTGGCCTGAAATTCAATGTGTAGACCAAACTGGCTTCAAACTCACAGAGATCCTCCTACCTCTGCCTCCTGAGTGTTAGGATTAAAAGCTTGCCCAACACTGCTATGTTTAACTGTTTTGCATTGCACTCCACTAGAGATCTACTTGCTCAGCACTATGCCATCCCTTGCTGGTAGGTCCTCCAAGCCCAGGGAGGCCACAATGTCCTTTGCTGATGTGTTAAACTCTCCCTTGTAGCTTTTTCATACTAACTAAAGAACAGATTTATCTTGTGTGTATAAAATACATTCTCTATAGAATATGGAGGAGAAAATGGTAGATATGTACTTGTCCATCGTTCCTTATTCATCTGAATAAACTAAACCCCCTCCTTTGTTTATGACCTTGGAAATGGACCTTTGGAAGCCCCATTCTCTTGGTGGAGTTACACATCCATTTTCCCTTTGCCATCTGCAGAGAATTACTGTCTAGATCAACTGGCTTTCTTTTTTTTTTTTTTTTTTTTTTTTTTTTTTTTCTTTTTGAGACAGGGTCTCCCTGTAGCTCCAGCTGTCCTGGAGCTCACTATGTAGACCAAGCTGGCCTTGAACTCACAGAGATCCGCCTGCTTCTGCCTTCTAAGTGCTGGATTAAAGGCGTGCGCCACCACATCCGGCCATCAAACCGGCTTTCTACTGTCCCAGCTTCCTTTGCAAGACCTGCTGAGACTTCCTTAAGAGAAATAAAAAAGGCTGAAGGCTGTTCATGGTAAGACCTTCTGTGCCCTGGGTGCCCACTGTCTGTTCCTCCACCCCTGCTCAAAGAGT
Source organism: Rhizomys pruinosus (assembly GCA_009823505.1). NCBI lineage: Eukaryota > Metazoa > Chordata > Mammalia > Rodentia > Spalacidae > Rhizomys > Rhizomys pruinosus. Next base: position 2,524,544 of record VZQC01002452.1, read on the forward strand.
ACCTGGGGCTGGCTATGAGCTAAAAGGACTTTTACTTTTTAATTTATTTTTATTTTGCATGTATGAGTGTACTGCCTTCATATACATATATATATATATATATATATATATATATATATAAAATCTCCACGTCACGCAATACCCAAGGCTATCAGAAGCAAACACTCTGGAACTGGAGTTACAGGTGGTTGTTACCCACCATGTGAACATTGGGAATTGAACTCGGGTCCTCTACAAGGGCAGCCACTACTTTTAGCCACTGAGCCATCTCTCCACTACCACAGGTGTAGTGTTTTTTTGTTTTGTTTTGTTTTTGTCTTTTTGAGACAGGGTCTCCGTTTAGTCCCAGCTGGCCTGAAGCTCACTCAGTAGACCAGGATGTCCTTGAACTCACACACACAGATCTACCTGCCTCTGCCTCTGCTAGGACTACAGGTGTGTGCCACCACGCCCAGCTCAGATGGACTCTTAACTATTGAAGTTAATTTTTAGAAAAGGCATGCCAGGGCTGGAGAGATGGCCTAGTGGTTAAGAACACCGACTGCTCTTGCAGAAGACCTGGGTTCGATCCCTGGCACCCACATGGCGGCTAAGAACCATCTTTAACTCCAGTTCCAGGGGAATCTGACACCCTCTTCTAACCTCTGCAGCATTTCGCGACATGGGTGCACAGATCTACATGCAGACAGTACATTCGTACACATACAAAATAAATAAAATTAAAAAAAAAGAAAAGGCATGCCCCCTTCCTCTGCCCGAGAGTGAAATCTATAAGAAAAAGGTTTAAGCTGGGCACGATGGCACACATCTTTAATCCCAGCATGTGTGAGGCAGAGGCAAGCATAGCTCTGTGAGTTCAAGGCCAGCCTGGTCTACAGAGGGCACCTGGGGCTCTAGGGAGACCCTGTCTTAAAAAGACTAAACAAAGCAAACAAACAAACTAAAAACCTCCCACCTCAATGCCTTTTACTATTGAGACAAATTAACCCCAACTCACGATTTTCCCATTACACACCATTCTTGACTCATGAGGCAACCAGACTCTAAACTCCTTTAACTCTAAACTCCTTTGCCTCTCTCAAGTACAAAACAGACTTAGGTGCCAGGCATAGCCAACCTTCAGCCACAGGCCTCATACAGCTTTGTGCAGCTGAGAACGATTATGAATATAGCCCCATACAGGATTATAAACATGCTTAGAACATGATGCAATTTGTGTTTCAGTTTGTTTTGTTTTGTTTTTTTAAACTTCATTGACTGGCTCTCCAGCATGCTCTGTGTAGATGACGACAAAGGTTGAGCACACCTGCCACTGAACACCTTCCCCAGCGGTAGACATTGCCATGTCTTCTCCACTTCACTCTCATTATTCCTGTGAGCAAAGACCCATGATCTTTCAAGACGTTTCACTCAGGGAGTGAAGTCACGGACTTCCACTCCTCCCAGACAGAAGAGTCCCCATAGCCTATGGCCCACAGCTATAGGCAAGCAGCTCTTTTTTCAAGTTCATTTTCCTCAGGTGCTCTTATCTTCACGCCCACTGCTGCCTCACAGGGGTCTTCAGCAACAGAAAGGGAAACACAGAGGGCACGGGATAGGCGCATCATCAATTTTGATTCTCGATGCCTTCAATAAAGAGAATATTAACCAACTTCTTTAGACAATCAGCCAATCCTCCCCACGCCCAATTACTGTAGAATAGACCAGTTAGGGGCCACAGGACCCTCGGGTTGTATGGTCTCTCAGGCCAAGACCCAGACTTGCCAGTCCCATAGTGGAGTCACAACTGTGTTTCCCATAGTCACCCACTCACCATCCAAAGAACACCATGTGCAGCCAACCAATCCTAATAGCCAGGCTGTAAATTACTAAGAGTCACATCTGAGATAATCATGAAGCAGCCAGGTCCATAAAATACAGGAAAAGAGAGGCAGATTCAGATGTGAACAAAGAAAGGACACACGGAAGTCACATACGCTCCTGTCAGAAAGAGAGGCCTGTCCTTCCAACCTCCAGGGCTGAACCTCAAGCTCCACATACTGACTTTTGTAGGTGCGTACTACCACATCCTCCTCCTCACTGACAGGTCTCATGTATCCCTCGTTGGGCTACAACTGCCTATGTAACAGAAGCTGGCCTTGAACTCCTGACCTTCCTGCCTCCTGGAATCACAGGCATGCATATCACTCTCAATTTCACTTACTGACTTTTTGTCTTTTCATTTTGATACATGCTCCCAACTGTAGTCTAGGATAGCCTGGAACTCACTGCGCACAACAGGCTGGCCTCCAGTCTAAGATACCCTGCCTCCCCCAGCACTGTCTCTGTTTCCTGAGCGCTGGAATGATATTCCCGTGCTGCCACACCCAGCCATTTCACGACTTTTAACACCAGCATGCTCAGCATAGAAAGCCTGACCCCGACACGGCGTGGCACCTGGTCCTTAGAAGCATCCTGTGGATCTATTTAAGGGTAATGTTACTAAAGGGAAATGGCTCTTATTTCCACTTCTGTGGCTCCCCTAACCACCACTGAGGCCAAGCACAAATGGAGGTAAACAAGCTAACCACAACGTCAGGAGGAAAACCAGAAGTGCTCAGAAGGCTTGTCCCCACACATCATTCCCAAAACATCCTCTGACCAAACTTTTGACCCGATCTTCCTAAGATGACCAGTCCTTAGCAGTGAGCAATCATAAACATAAAAAGTGAAATTTCAGCTAGGAATCATGGTTCCTATTTTGACTGAAGTCCTGGGTTGAAGACCTCACTTTTCTCTCCAAGTTCTCAGTTTGTGCTATTTTTATGTGTTTATATGTAACTTTTTCACCCTCCCTGAAGACTTCCCATTACTTATTTATGCAGCTGGAAGTTCTCCAAGCCCCAATACAATTCATTGGCAGAAGTGGCTGTGTCATGTTCAACTAACTTTCGGTTTGTTTCTCTCACATCCTCAGGGAAAAATCAATTGCTCAGCATGTTAATAATGGTTCCCTCTTCCTTTCATCCCTAGAGACCAACAGTCAAAACTGAGTTAGGTCTCCACTGGTTTGTTGCTGTTTCTAGATGGGAGTGGATATTAATCCTCACATAACAAGCCTACTGGACTCCAGGACAGTGGCTTCTGATCCCTGTTACTGTGCCACTGACTCGCTGAGAAGCTCTGATCAAGTCTTATCTTAGTTTCACTGACCAGAAAACATCATTGCCAACAAAGGCAAGAATTGTAGGATGGGGGCTGAGGAAACAGCTCAGTTGGTAGCGTGCTTGCCTAGCATGCACAAATCCCCAATACCACATGAAACCAGGCATGGTGGAGCACACCTGTAATCTCAGCACTTGGAAGGCAGAGGATCAGGAAGTCCAGATCATCTTCAACTACAGTGAGTCTGAACTCAGCCTGGGATACCATGAAACCCTGCCTTAAAAAAACAAAAAAGCAGCCAGATAATGGTGCACGCCTTTAATCCCAGGCAGAGGCAGAGGCAGGCGGATCTCTGTGAGTTCAAGGCCAGCCTGGTCTACAGAGAGAGCTCCAAGACAGCTGGGGCTACAGGGAGACCCTGTCTCAGAAAGACCAGAAAAAAAAGAATGTTTATTGGCGGGTTTTTATTAGAAAATACAGTGGTATCCACTATCATAATTAAACACATTTTTGATATTGCAAAAATAATTTATTGTGAAATTAATATGCTAAAACATAAAAAGTTGGAATTCTGTTTCCCATTTTCTTTTTTTTTTACTGAATTTTTGTGTATTTCACACACAACAGCTCAAACATTTTAATCACCTTTGTACCCCCTTCCCCACTGGCACCCTCCCACAGACCCCACATGGGCACCCTCCCACAGCCCCCACTGGCACCCTCCCACAGACCCCCACTGGCACCCTCCCACAGACCCCCTCTGGCACCCTCCCACAGACCCCCACTGGCACCCTCCCACAGACCCCCACTGGCACCCTCCCACAGACCCCCACTGGAATTCATTTGTGATTTGTGTCATTAGCGTCCCTGCCTTCCCTCAGTGCAAGCTCATCCACTGAGGTCTAGTCAGCCTGTCCAGGGTCCCTCACTTTAAGAAGATCAGCTCTGCATCGCCCAACATTTCTTCAGCTAAGATTGGGGTCTGCTGCCCATTTCCCCAGTTCCATGCTGGGTTTTTGTCTGCTTGACTTTGCACAGGTCTTGTCCATGGTAAGACCACTGCTGTAGGTTCATATGAGCAAGATCCAGCATCTTATAGGATTCTGTTTCCATATGGTCATGCACCTCCTCGCTGGCTCTTACAATCTTTCTGTCCCTTCTCCTTCAATGGTCCCTGAGCCCTGGGTAAGTGAAGTTTAATATAGGAGTCCTGTCCAAGGACCAACACTCTGCAGACTCCTAACCTCTGTGCTCCGGCTATTTGTGACCCTTTGTTTTCCTGGTCCTGTGTTATAAGAGGAACTTCATTAATCAGAGTTGAGAGATTCATTAGTGTCCTCTTATCCCTTATTCTATGTTGTATGAGCCTTAGGTGTAGAGGATGCATTGTAGATGTGCCGCCACCTAGGCTTGGGCAACTCATAGACAATGTCTATGTGTGACCACTGTGGTACTCTGTAATTGTCTTTGGTGTAAATATAAGGTTACATATTTTGCACTTAGTAAGAAGTTATATTAGTCTAGGGACGTGACAGACTTGGGGTTTTCTCTAAGATCTATAACCTCTCCATCCACGTGTATGTGCCTATATTTACAGTACCACACATGAGTTTCCTTTCATTTGTAATTAAACACATTTTATTATTTTTAAATTTTATTTATTTTTTATGTGTATGAATGTACTGTCTGCATGTAGGTCTGTGCACCCGTGTCGTGCAATGCCTCAGAGGTCAGAAGAGGGTGTCGGATTCCCCTGGAACTGGAGTTCTCCTGGAATTGGAGTTTCAGACGGTTCTCGGCCGCCATGTGGGTGCTGGGGTTCGAACCCAGGTCCTCTGCAAGAGCAGTCGGTGCTCTTAACCGCTAGGCCATCTCTCCAGCCCCTAAACACATTTTAAATAGCCACCTCCAGCCATAGCCACCAGACCCATACTTGTACCTGCATAAAACCTGGTGCTGCCACACACTGGAGTTGGGAACCGGAGAAAAGACTGTAGCTGAATAGGTAAGGAGTTGCAGCTCCCCATGCCTGGAACCAGCACACAAGCAGACTACAAGCCCCTGTCACCCACAGCGTGGGGGCTTGGGGAAGTCTCTTATCAGTGTCCCATCAAAGTCTGAGAGACTCCAAAGCCTAGAGATCTGAATGTAGCCAGGCTTTGTTCTACTTCACCTCTCAATTCACATGCACATGAATGAAACGTGGGGAGTCTGGTCGCCTCTGAAATTCTCTTAGAGAGAAGGATGGAGCACTCAAGATATTTAGGTTCCCAAGACCAGCCACAACAGACTACAAGGCTCAGCTTGGGAAAAAGGCAGAACCTCCGGGGCCACGCTAGTTCCTTTCTTTTTTCGGGGGGGAGAGGGTAGCAGCGAGTAGTTTATAAATAGTGCCTGCCTTGAACTCATTATGTACCTGAGGCTGACCCTGAACTGCCTGTACCTCCCAAACGCCAGGATCACAAGTCTGTACCACCACACCCGACCTACCCTCCTTGCTAACTGGAGTTAATGGATGGTTTCTTGTCTATACATTACACATAGCAAAATCAGAGTAGGGTGTTCTCTGGGATGCTCCCCTTGCAACAGAAGTTGGCTGGAGTCTCCCTTCTGCCCTGCAGTTTCTGGTATCAAGTCACTGACCTGGGTGCTCTGAGTGTTCCAGGGACCTAGAGAACATTCTGGGAGCTAAGTGTCATTTTATTCAACACAGTTAATTCCTCTAGTACCTGGCTTCTTTTTTTTTTTTTGGCCTTTGGAACTCACTCTGTAGACCAGGCTTGCCTCAAACTCACAGAGATCCGCTTGCCTCTGCCTCCCAAGTGCTAGGATTAAAGGTGTGCACCACCACGCCCAGCATTTATTTCTGTATGTGAATCAATGTACTGTCTGCATGCAAGTTTGTGCACCCATCGTGCAATGCCGCGGAGGCCGCGGAGGTCAGAAGAGGGTGTTGGATTCCCCTGGAACTGGAGTTCTCCTGAAATTGGAGTTTCAGACGGTTCTCGGCCACCATGTGGGTGCTGGGGATCGAACCTGGGTCCTCTGTAAGAGCGGTCGGCACTCTTAACCGCTAGGCCATCTCTCCAGCTAAGACTGGCTTCTTAAACTGTGAGTCGCAACCCAATGTAATTACATCATTGAATATGGAGATCATGAAAAATGTGGCAATAGTAAAGATTTCTGAACATCCAACAACCAAAACTTAATTCTAATGAAATGTATAATTACCCTGGAGTGTCTGTGGCAGTGCTTGCCATGTGGAACGGCACCCCCCCCCACCCCCCACCCCACCCCCCGAAGCCTTGGTTCTGAACACACAACATGTGCATTTTCCACTGCACATGCTGCCTGCCATACATGTAAGGCCAACAAACGCTGCCTTAAATACTACCCGCTCAGATGGGAGACTTTGGTTGTGTTCTGAATTGCAGTGTTTTGACTGTACATAGAAAACAAAGACAGTTCACATTTTCCTGTAGTCATTGCCCAGCAAGTAAGTACAAATTGGTGTATCTTTGGACTGTGCTGTGTTAGAATGCTTGATTTTAAAAATTGTGTTTGTGAAAAAAAGAAATTGCCTTTGTGGAGCTGGAGAGATATTTCACCAGTTAAGAACACTGGCTATTTCTGCTGAGGACCAGGGTTCAGTTCCCAGCACCCACAGGGCAGCTAACAATCGTAACTCCAGTTCCAGGAAATCTAACACCTCCTTTTGGCCTCCGTAGGCATTACATGACACAGGTACACTTACACACATGCAGACAAAACGCTCATATACATAAAATAAAAATAACAAAGTATTTTTAATGCTGCTTGAGTTGCAACTTGAGCATCATTTTTTAAAAATATCATTAAGTGAAAGCTGGGAGTGGTGGCACACGCTTCTAATCCCAGCACTTGGGAGGCAGAGGCAGGCAGATATCTCTGAGTTCAAGGCCAGCCTGGTCTACATAGTGAGTTCCAGGACAGTTGGGGCTACAGGGAGACCCTGTCTCGAAAAGACCAAAAAAAAAATCATTAAGTGAATTTTGATTTTTTTTTTATTAATTTTATTTATTTCTGTATGTGTATGAATGCACTGTCTGCATGCAAGTTTGTGCACCAGTGTCGTGCAATGTCGCGGAGGTCAGAAGAGGGTGTCGGATTCCCCTGGAACTGGAGTTCTCCTGGAATTGGAGTTTCAGACGGCTCTCGGCCACCATGTGGGTGCTGGGGATCGAACCCGGGTCCTCTGCGAGAGCGTCGGAGCTCCCAACCGCTAGGCCATCTCTCCAGCCCCGATTAAGTGAATTTTGAATTTTGTTGGGGTTAAGACAGAATTTCCAATAATTTTTGAAATGGCCTTTAAACATCCTTTTGCCATTTTGAACTATGCATTTATGTGAAGCAGTGTTCTTAGCACTGATGATTACAAAATTAAAATATCACCATTGAAAAACACTAAAGATTCTCTATATCCTGCAGCATCAACTATTCAGCCAAGATCCAACTCTTTACATAAAAATAACATATTCCTTATTAGTTTCAAGTTGCTTTAATCTTTAATAAATGGCAAAATTAAATGTATAGAAAGAACTGTTTTAAAATCAATTTCTCCATGATTTATTATCAGTAAATGTTTGAGATGTATGCTGAATTTATGGACCCAGAGTCTCGTAAAATTTCTTGGGTGAAAGGTGGTCAAAAGTGAAAAGAATTTAAGAGCCCTTGCTCTAGTACATCTAAGGTCACACACACACACACACACACAATACTGTAAATATTGGCACTTCGAAGTTTTGCGATTGTTTAAGAAGCTCCTCTAACCCACCTTCCAAGGGTGGCTGTTGTTACAGGCTGTTTCTTAACCCACATTTTTCTCTCTCTGATGGTCTCAGCTAAAGCACTGACTCTTCACCAGTCCCATTGCACAGTGTCTTGGAAATGTCGGTGATTCCACAAAAGCAGCATTGGAAAACTCCTATCCCACCCCCCCCAAAGTTCACTTCCCAGTAGAAGAAGGAAGTGGTGGGGTTAAGAAGGCCCTAACAAGCTGTCACCGGCACTGTGATACCACACAATGACTTCCTGAATCATCTGCACCATCAACTGTTTGCAGAGATCCAGTACAGAAGGAAGGTTTGTTCCCTTCAATCTGGTCTTCCATTTTTAGTAGTTTTATTGATTGGTAGGTTGGATGGGGCTGGTTTGGATTTAGGGTTTGGAGTTTGGAGTCTGGGATTTTTTTTTTTTTTTGGTAGTGGAGTCAAACCCAAAACCTTAAGCGTGCTAAGCAAATACTCTGCCACTAAGCTCCACTCAGCTCCAGAGCCAATAAAAATGGGAGCTCAAAAAGGGAAATAACTCGTCCCCAAAATAAAAGCAGAATCTTTTAAAGGTCAAAGACTTGAGCAGGTTCTTTTTATGCATACTATAATGACAGACTGACCTGGATGCTTGATTAACCATCCCTGAGAGTTCTGCTTGCTTCCTCCTTAACACCATGACCTTTATACCAGTAATTTTTTTCTTTTTTCAAATTTTATTATTATTGTCATTACATGGATATGCTGATGAGAGGGAGCACACATGTGCCATAGTGCACATGAGCCCAGTTCTCTCTTTCCACCTTAACTGTGTTTCAGAGTATTGAACTCATGAACAAATACTTCTACCAGCTGAGGCATCTCAATGCCTTTTTTTTCCTTTTTTATTTATTTTTTATGTGTATGAATGTACTGTCTGCATGTAGGTCTGTGCACCCATGTCACGCAATGCCACAGAGGTCAAAAGAGGGCGTCGGATTCCCCTGGGACTGGAGTCAAAGACAGTTCTCAGTTGCCATGTGGGCGCTGGGGATCAAACCTGGGTCCTCTGCAAGAGCAGTTGGCGCTCTTAACCACTAGGCCATCTCTCCAGCCCCCTTTTCTTTTCCTTTTGAGACAGGGTCTCATGCATCCCAGGTTGGCCTTTAATTGACTATGTAGCTGAGGATGATGACCTTGAACTCCTCATCCTCCTGGCTCCTCCTCCAGAGGGCTGGGATTACTGGTGTGAACTATTTTTGCCTAGCTTAACAAAGTTCTTGGGCTGGCGAGATGGCCTAGCGGTTAAGAGTGCCGACCACTCTTGCAGAGGAACCAGATTGGATCCCCAGCACCCACATGGGCTGAGAACAGTCTTTAGCTCCAGTTCCAGGGGAATCCGACACCCTCTTCTGACCTCCACGGCATTGCACGACACGGGCGCACAAACCTACATGCAGACTGTACATTCATACACATACAAAAATACATTAAAATTTTTTTTAAAGTTCTTTAAACACTTTTCTCCTTAATGGTTATTTTTTAATATTCTGAATCAAGACCTATGGCAAGAAATGGAAAGGAGAGAATCTCAGAACCACCAGAGCAATTCTAATTTTGATGAGAAAACAAAAAGCTAAAATAAAAATGCAGCTTGTTTTCAAAATGTTCTATTGTGAAGTTGTTTAGCAAAATGTTGTTTTCCCTCTAAGAATACCAATCACAGGGTCCACCAGTGTTGGGTTCTTAAAAATAGAAGTTTTAGCAAATAGGCTCAAAGCATTTTCTGCTTTTCAAGATAAATTTCTTTTAAACAGCAGTCTCAACTCTACAGCTCCTGTTAGTCCCACAACAGAAGAGACCAGTTCAGATGGCATTTTGTAAGATAAAGCACTCAGGCAAGTGATAGATGATAATCCCCTGGCCTGCCTTCTGCCCAGTCTCCAGCAAATCACAGCACTTTGTCAGCTCCCAACAGCAGGAGGGCAGGGCTCCCGGAAAAGCAACCTCAAACACCAAAGCTTTTTGCAATGTTTCAGTTCTCTTGTACAACTTTGAGGAAATAAAGAAAATTAAAATAAGCAAAACACTAGATGCTTTGAAAGATACTTACCTCGGAGATAGCTAAATAAGGAAGTGATCAGTCAGAGATACAGGAAAGAAGAAGAGGAGGCCCAGAAGCCAGGACAGTGAATAAATAGGAAGATTAAATCTCCCAAGCCAAGGGCAGCTTTAACTGTCTTAATCCTGAAGAACAGAAAAAAGTCCTGGAGAATATAAACCTTCCAGAAAATAGATGTGGATAGCCAACAAGAGAAGAATGTCTCAAGCACTTGTTAAGTCAAGTCGACACTGACTAGGGAAGAGAGAACCTGAGCCAGAGATGACACAACTACATAAAGAGAGTTTGGATAAAAACTGGGCCGCTTCCTTTAAGTTCTGTGCCAACCACCATCCTGCTTTCTAATAGGGAGGAGGGGTGAGGCTCTACCAGTTTCCGATGAGAGCTTTCTCATCCCAATTTTGCTTTTTACCTTTATTTACTCATTTGGGGAAGAGAAGCATGCACAGGCCACAGCATGTGTGTGGAAGTCAGAGGACATCTTGGGGGCAGGGGAGGGGGAGAGTCAGCTCTCTCCTCCCACCACATGGGCTCTAGGAATCAAATTCAGGTTATCAAGCATGGCAGCAAGTGCCTTATAACCACTGAGCCATCTCACCACCCTGCCTGCTCCAATTTCTAATACAGGACAACACTTCCATTTGTATAGTAGTGAAAATGGGGAAGCTAAATCAATATTTGTAATCCAGAATTTTAAAAGCCAGGTGCAGAAGAGCAGAGCTGTAATTCCAAGTACTCAAGACATGAATTTGAGGACAACCTGGGCTACATAGTAAGTTCCAAAGCAGCCTAAGCTACAAAGCAAGATCCTGTCTCAAACAACAACAAAAAAGATGTTTCTACACACAGTCATAGGCATATTTTTTTTAATTTTTTTTTATTAATTTTATTTATTTCTGTATGTGTATGAATGTACTGTCTGCATGCAAGTCTGTGCACCCGTGTTGTGCAACGCCGCGGAGTTCAGAAGAGGGTCTCAGATTCCCCTGGAACTGGAGTTCTCCTGGAATTGGAGCTTCAGACGGTTCTCAGCCACCATGTGGGTGCTGGGGATCGAACCCAGGTCCTCTGTAAGAGCGGTCGGTGCTCTTAACCGCTAGGCCATCTCTCCAGCCCCAGTCATAGGCATATTAGAACGCAGGCAATTCCATGAGTGAAATTCACATCTAACTAGAGAACACTGCACACCCCTTGTTGATGGATACCAGTACACATAGCTCCAACCCCAGGAAGGCAAAGTAATGGCAAGGAACTCCCCATTATGATGGAGTCCTAATTTCCCTTGTTACTGAAAAGAATTAAAATAAATAACCCAAAACTAGAAATCTGGTAAAATAATTGTGATGCAGTCACACAGTGAGAATGAACCATAGTCACATAAACACTGACATGGATGAATCTGATAGTTGAGAAGATCAAGTCAACTTGCACAAGCACACACAACTCACAGTAAGACAATGCACGGTATACACCAGAAAACCACATCCAGGGAGCAGCTCACAGTCCACCCATAAAACCTGGCATGGTCCCACCTGCTGTTCCTCTGAAAGCCACTCTAAATTCTTAGGTAACAAAACCATGAAGAAATGTATGTACAGATAAGCAACCATCCAGGAAGACAGTTTTACCTCTAGGAGGAAGAGGTCACATCACATCCTCCTAAATAATATTTTGTTTTTCAACTGAGATGCTAAAACAATTAAGGACTTATAATATGATTAGTTAGTTACACCTTTTCATCCATCTTAAATATGACATAACCACCACTAAATTTGAGCTGGTGAGATGACTCAGCAGATAAAGGTGCTTGCCACGAAAACCTAATGAGTTCAATCCCCAAATCCCATGGTAAAAGGAATGACAGCTGAAAATTGTCCTCTGACCTCCAGACACCAGAGCATGGGAGTGTGGGTGCACACATACATACACACAAACACACCCAAGAGCACACATACACACATCATCACATCATATACACACAATAACAATAAACTGTTAATAAACTATTAAATTGTATGTGTGTGTGTGTGTGTATGTGTGTGTATGTGTGTGTTCAGGCAAGTGCCCTCAGGATCTTGAATCTTCAATCTTGTCTGTGAGATAGGAGGCCTCAAATAATCTGTTCTACAGTTCTAAACTAAATTCCACGTGGCATTGTTGAAACCTCTGGACTATATATAACTCCTCACGCTGTCACCGTCCATATGGTATAAATCACACACAGGACAAGTCTTTGGAGCCCATCACACACAGCATGGACATACACACACATATGCTTCCACACAAAGTTACTCCAGGAATGGTATTATTCCTTGTCCTTCACTTCCTATAGTCTCTCCTTTACCGGCCATTGTGGACCTTGGTAAACCAGAAAGACAGAGAGCACCTGCCTGACTGAGTGTCAGGAAAGAAAGGGCAAAGAGAACGGACCCAAGAAAATGTGGGCATTCCTCTTAGTTCTGCCTATGGCTGGTATTTTGCAACTGTGATATCATTGAAGTAGTGAAAATGGGATTAACACCTGTACTTTACTCAAGAGAGCAAAACTTCTGAAACAAGCCAGGATTCATAACCCTAACTGGCCACTTGGAAAAGACTATCTATACTCAGTTCTGATCAGTCTTCCTATAAACCATTAGTTCTCACACCCTAAGACTCTTCCTAGAGAAAAGGGCCCCCAGCTCCCTTCATTTCCCATGATCCAACTAGGAATGTACTATGATTATCCAGTGCACAAAACAAATGAATTTGTGAATCCTTAGATTGCTCAATAAATCACTGCATATTTTAATACATATCTCACAGCTTCTACATACACATTTTACTTTCACAATATGCTCACTTAAAAATAAAGAAAATAAACCATATAATGGTTATTTTTTTTTATTTTATTTATTTCTGTATGTGTATGAATGTACTGTCTGCATGTAGGTTTGTGCACCCACGTCATGCAATGCCTTGGAAGTCAGAAGAGGGTGTCGGATTCCCCTGGAACTGGAGTTAAAGACGGTTCTCAGCCGCCATGTGGGTGCTGGGGATCGAACCCAGGTCCTCTGCAAGAGCAGTTGGCGCTCTTAACCACTAGGCCATCTCTCCAGCCCCTATTTTATTTTTTAAGACACAGTATCATAACCCTAGCAAACCTGGAACCTGTTAACCTCCTGCCACAGGCTCCCAAATGGTTGGATTACAGGCACTAGATCCCCTCAGAAGGTCTTCTTTACAGACTTTCAATAGTTATAGAAGGACTGGTAGAACCAATATAGTGGAAATAGGGAAATAGGTTGTTACTAAAAGACTGAACATTCCTATAGCCTTTGTGATCCATATGCTGTCTGTAAACAGGATGAAGCATTCCTGTAACCTTTGTTTGCATGTTATCTGTAAACCATGCTGTCTGTAAACCAGGATGTTGCATTCCTGTAGCTTGCATGTGTCATAAGGATATATAAAAAGACCCCAAGGACCAGGCGTGATGGCACACACCTTTAATCCTAGCACTTGGGAGGCAGAGGCAGGCAGATCTTTGTGAGTTCAAGGCCAGCTGGGACTAAAGGGAAACCCTGTCTCAAAAAGACCAAAATTAATTAATTAATTAATTAATTAATTAAAGTGCTTGTTGTAGAGGGTTTTTTTACTCAAATCTCCCTCACATTAGTGCTCTCCTCTTTGGGTTTATGTTTCTCTTTAGCTCTTTTCCTCTGAAGAGACATCCATTTCTTTGCAACTGCATTGATGACTAGGAGTTCTAATTAATCATTTGACACCTAGCCTACCTAACCATTGGATCCCATCATGCTTACTACTTAGCAGGAAAGTAGATGGGGAAGGTGCTAGAAATTTGACTGTGGTCAGTTAGAAGCTGTCCTTTCTAGGGTGCCAGCCAGCATGCAGATCTTTGAAAGGTATTCTTTAGTTGAAAAGAAGTTAGATGGAACAACTATGAAAATACAATGTCTTTAAAAACAGACTTGGATTCTGCACTAAATGCTCCACCTGTGAAACCTGAGGTCAGCCAAGCATCTCCCATCAGCCCCACCTCCCCACCGTCAGCCCCACCTCCCCACCGTCAGCCCTGCCTCCCCTGGGACACTGGAGACTGCTAAAGCCCTTGCAAGTTTGTTTCCATTTCATTTCTGAACAAGAAAGAACTTTCTCTACTCAAATGAAACAACCGGACTTATTTGTTGCTGAGTATCCCCTAAGGATATATATTTTCCCAACCTGTGCGCACGATTTTAGGATCTGCTCTACAGTCCTATCTCAGGGAAAGAACAGAGGCACTTGTGTGCATACGGAATCATTTTGTTGTTTCTTCTGGTGACTCGATCAGAAATTTATTCGGCCTATATTAAAATATATTTTTATTTCTGAGATGCCAATTGTTCTGGAAATTTTTAAATTCTTTAAAATATTTGGAATGTATGCCCTTTTCTGTGAAGATAAGTGTTCCTGTAATGTGGGGCTGGAGAGATGGCTCAGCAGTTAAGAGTACAGTCTGCTCTTGCAGAGAACCTGGGTTCGATTCCCAGCACCCCTCTAGCCTCTAACAACTGTCCTCAACTCCAGTTCCAGGGGATCTGACGCTCTCTTCTGAGCTGCACAGGCATTGCATGACATGATTGCACTTACATGCATGCAGGCAATACACTCATTAAATAATAAAATATTTTTTTAAAGTTCCTGAGCTGGGCATGGTGGTGCATGCCTTTAATCCCAGCATTTGGGAGGCAGAGGCAGGGAGGTCTATGTGAGTTCAAGACCAGTCTGGTCTATATAGTGAATTCCAGGCCAGCTGGGGCTACAGAGAGACCCTGTCTCAAAAATAAAAATAAATAAATAAATAAAATTTCCTGTAATGCACATATTCCTTCTGACTCCCCTCATTTTCAGCGACTAAGAGTGCAAGATTCTTCCTTTTCTTTTCATGGAATTTCAAACTGTGTTTGAAGTTTCTGAAGAATACTTTTCACTTCTCAAAACCTTTCCAGTAGTATGAGCCTTGACCTCATCCCAGGACTCCCAAACACACATAGCAAATCCTTCAAAAGAAACACACCCAAGGAGGCAGGTGTACAGTTCAAGGTTAGAGCACATGCCTAACAAGTTGAGACCCTGGACTCCATCACCAGCTAAGAAAAAGATGAAGAGAGAGGGAGGGAGAGAGGGAGAGAGGGGGAAGGGAGGGAGGGAGGGAAAAATAATCCTGGGTTTTTTCTCCATTGCTGAATAATTCAATCAAACCGCAAAAATATGTAGACCACAGCATTTTGCCCAAGTAAACACACTAAATATGGAAAAATAAGAAGTGGTGAGACCAATAAGAAAACCTGCAATCCTTAGAACATGAGCTGACCACCAAGGAAGGTCCTGAGATCTGCATCTGTTTTCCAAAGCTTCTCATTTGTACATTGTTTTTGATGCCCAATGGTATAATAAAAGTGAAGTATCCTTGCCCAATGGTATAATAAAAGTGAAGTATCCTCCAGTGTAGCAGCTTGACAGAACAGATGAGCTCTCCTTTACAATGTGACCATCCTGAAAATGATAAAATAGTAACAGAATATCGCGACCTTATTTAGGAAAAGTGGGACCTTAAATAACTGGTCCAAAAGCACACAGCAAGTGACCAGCAAGACTAAATATTTTAGATTTCAAAGCCCACATGCTCAATTCCATGGGCAACATACATGTCTAATTTCCTCCTTTACTGTATAATTCTGTTGAGAAATTTCATATCTCATAAGTACGGCCATACATCCTGAATGTACCCAGTCTCATCTGAAGCTAAGCAGGGACAGGCCTGGTTAGTACTTGGATGGGAGAAATTTAATAACATACACATTATCTGGGCTTTCAACATAAGAAATAGATTAAGCCAGCCATGAGAGCACATGCCTATGATCCCAACACTTGAGGAAGCTGACAAAGGAATTTGTTGGATTTTTTTTTATGTCCTTGCATGTAAAGTGCACCCATATCATGAAGTGCCCACAGAGGACAGAGGAGGACGTCAGATCCCCTGGAACTGGAGTTTCAGATGGCTATTAGCCACCATATGGGTGCTGGGATTTGAACCTGGGTCTTCTGCAAGAAGAACCAGTGCTCTTAATACTGAGCCATCTCTCTATCCCCCAAAGGAGAGTTTTAAGCTAGAGGCTAGCCTGGACCACAAAGTAAAACAGTATTGAAAGAAAGGAGGAAGGAAGGGGAATAAAGAAAGACATGAAAGAGAGTAAAGTGATGATATTACTGTTGTGAACAAATTAAAAAGCCCTTGCTGGGCGTGGTGGCGCACGCCTATAACCCCAGCACTCTGAAGGCAGAGGCAGGCGGATCTCTGTGAGTTCAAGGCCAGACTGGTCTACAGAGCGGGCTCCAGGCCAGCTGGGACTAAAGAGAGACCCTGTCTCAAAAAAAAAAAAAAAAAAAAAGGCAAGTACCAGAAGAGGTGGTACACACCTTTAATGCCAGCATTAGAGAGCCAGAAACAGGCAGGTCTTTGCGAATTCAAAGCCAATCTGGTCTACACAACAAGCTCCAGATCAAGAAGCAATATAAAATGGTCTATGTCTATAAATAAGTTAATTAAAATAACAAATAATAAAAATGAAATAAAAACAGGGTCCAAGTAGCCCCAGGCTGGCCTCCAGTTCACTATGTAGCTGAGGATGACCTTGAACCCACGATTCTTCTGCTCCTTCCCCTCTCCAGTGCTGGGAGCCTGGTTTATGCAGTATTGGGAATCAAACCCGGGTCTCTGAGCATGGTAGGCAAGCACACCACCACCTGAGCTCACCCTCAGCGCAGGGCCTGTACAAATGTCTATTCTCCGAAATTTCCTGTTTCTCAGGGAGATGCACAGACCAAGAGAAACAGAGAGACAGAGACAGATTAGAAAGAAAAGGAAAAAGAAACATTTTTGCCTACTGTTGTAGTTAGCTGTCTAACTTGTAACCAATTAACTAGCAAAACTGGTTTAGTAACAAATGAGAAGCTCAGGGTCTCTGAACCCTAACTCCAGGTATGACACGGATCTGAGGGGTGAGCCAAGAATATTTAACATGGGTTAAAGTTGTTGTGTGTGGGGCTTTCAAAACTGGTTTAAAATAAGAACCAGTGTTTGCAAAACCTCAGTAGCAAACTGACACCAAATATCTAGGTGAAAAGGAGAGAGCTCAAAGTCTGGAAACTGTGATGAATTACTGCCAGGGCTCCAAGCATTGGGCATATTTAGATGAAAGAATCACACAACTGTCTATACAGGTCATCTCTAGGAGGCCACTGCAAGACCAGAAAAGGAAAATAAAAATAAAATGCAAAAGCGAATTTACTTGTGTGTGTGTGTGTGTGTGTGTTGGATTTACATAATGAAAGTAAAATCTTTAATGACACTTAAAGTTCCAGGCTTAACGTGTTTTTAAATGTACAACAGGTGTTTAAGTGGTAAACCGGGTGTGGTGGCGCACACCTTTAATCCTAGCACTTGGGAGGCAGAGGCAGGAGGATCTCTGTGAGTTCAAGGCCCGCCTGGTCTACAAAGTGAGCTCCAGGCCAGCTGGGACTAAAGGGAGACCCTGACTCAAAAAGATAATAAATAAATAAATAAATAAATAAATAAATAAATAATAGGTGTTTGTGTTAATAAATTTATTTTTCATTACTTTTATTTATTGTATTTAAGGAAACAGGCCCACGTGGAGGTCAGAGGACAGCTTGTAGGACTTGGTTCTCTTCTTCCACCTTGTGCATCCTGGGACTGAACCAGGTCGTTGGGCTTGGCAGATGCCTCCCCCTACAAGCCATCTCATTGGCCTTCCAGGTTTAACTGTTATTTGTAACCACAAGTTTGGCCTCAGGATCACACGTCCCATCATCTATAAATGGGACACCAAGCTAGGTAGAGTGCCATATGCCTTTAATCCCAGCTACTCAGGAGGCTGAGGCAAGAAGAAGCAAAGTTCAAGGCCAGTGTGGGCAACTTAGCAATGTCCTGTTTTAAAATAAAAATAATAAAAATGAGCTAAGGTTGTAGCTCAGTGACACAGCACTTGCCTTAAGGTCCTGGGTTCTATCTCCGATACTGTAAAAAACAATAGCAATAAGTAAGTACAGTAAAGGTACACTACTAAAGATAAAATGCACCCCTGCCCCAGGTTGAAGCTGTAGTTCAGTTGGGAAAGTTTACTAGTGTGCACAAAGCCCTGGATTCAATCCTCAACACCCCAAAAGTTGGGAGTAGATGTACACACCTGTAATCCCAGCACTCTGCAGGTGGAGGCAGGAGAATCAGAAGTTCAAGGCCATCAGATACCCAGTGGGTTCAAGGCTACCCTGAGATGCAGGAGACTCCCTCAAAAGAGGAAACAAAACAAGTCAACGTTCTCTCTCTCCTTCACTCTCCTCCCCAAACTATGCTTCTAACTAAATGTTTTCATTTCATTACAATTAAGGGAGGGGTGGGGNGTCAGAGCATGGTGGCACACACCTTTATTCCAGCACTGGGGGCAGGAGGGAGACAGAAGCCAGCAGGTCTCTGTGAGTTAAGGGTCAGACCTGGCTACATAGAGAGTTCCGGCGCAGCTGGGGCCGACGAAAGACCGTTTCAAAAAGATCGAGGAGAAGAAAAGAAGAAGAAGAAGAAGAAGAGAAGAAAGAAGGAGGAGACAGGAATTAGAGTACGAGGAGGAGGAGGAGATAGTAGTGCGGATTCTTCGGAGGATGGCGCGGATTCGAAGCCTGCTATCAGTCGCCGCCGGTAGCCGCATCCAGAACGAGAAGCCTCATTCGGTCAGAATTCCTTAGTATCGTCGTCGGGAGTATTCGTCGCCTTATGGCTACCGGCTTATCACTGCTAGCATGAGATACGGAGTCTCATGAGCATGAGTCTCTTCGTAGCCGTATGCTCATTAGTCTCTCTTCTCCCTTTGCTCCCATTCCTTCTCCTCTCCCACTCCTTTCCTCCTAGTCTCTATCTTCTCCTTCTTTTCTACTTCTTCGCCTTCTTCTCCTTCTTCTCCTTCTGCCGCATTCTTCTCATTATTCTCCTTCTTTCTCCTTCTTCTGCCTTCTTACGCCTTCTTTTACTTGCGCCTTCTTCTCCTCTTCCCGTCTTCGTGCTCCTTCTTCTCCTTCGCCCTCCTCTCCCGCCTTCATCCTTCTCCTCACTTCTCCCCCCTTCTCCTCCTTCTCCCTTCTCACTTCTCCTTCTCCTCCATTGCCTGCCCTGTCTCCGCCTTTCTCCCTCCTTCTCCTCCTCTCCGCCCCTGCTCCTCCCCGCCTGCCGTCTAGTCCTGCCTCCTCGATTCCATCCTCCTCCCGTCTTCCTCATTTCCACCTTTGGCGCACTCAACAAAAGAAAGGAATATTAGAATGTAAGAACTCAAATAGAGAAATGAAACTCCCCTGACAACACTCAGCTGACGAATCTGTAGTGGAGCCTGAACACTCAGAATGAAGGAAAGTGCCTGGAGCAGCCTGCTGCTGCCAGGTGTCTGCTCACCTGCTACTCTTACAACTGGACAACAAAGCCAAAATGAGAAGGGTTCAAAACGAGTCAATGTTTTAGCAGGAGGCCTTGGTGGTGTGCACTTGGATTTCCAGTTACTACTAGGAAGGTGAGGTATTGAGGCTTCTAGGATTGTTGTAGAGAATTCAAGGCCAGTCAGGCAACCATAGTAGTAAGACCTTGTCTCAAAAAAACCAACAAAAACAAAGAATAAGTTTTGAAACAATCTACCATCTCTGAACCTTCTATATTTTTGTCTCTTAGTTTAAATTTCTGTAACTACAAAAACACTATTTGGTGCTGTGAGTATAGGAGGAGAAGGAGGAGAAGGAGGAGAAGGAGGAGAAGGAGGAGAAGGAGGAGAAGGAGGAGAAGGAGAAGAAGGAGAAGAAGGAGAAGGAGAAGAAGGAGAAGAAGGAGAAGAAGGAGAAGAAGGAGAAGGAGAAGGAGAAGAAGGAGAAGAAGGAGAAGAAGGAGAAGAAGGAGAAGAAGAAGAAGAAGAAGAAGAAGAAGAAGAAGAAGAAGAAGAAGAAGAGGAGGAAGAAGAAGAAAGTCTTAAATATTGCAACCTTTGGGCACTCAAAAAGAAAGGAATATTAGAATGTAAGAACTCAAATAGAGAAATGAAACTCCCCTGACAACACTCAGCTGACGAATCTGTAGTGGAGCCTGAACACTCAGAATGAAGGAAAGTGCCTGGAGCAGCCTGCTGCTGCCAGGTGTCTGCTCACCTGCTACTCTTACAACTGGACAACAAAGCCAAAATGAGAAGGGTTCAAAACGAGTCAATGTTTTAGCAGGAGGCCTTGGTGGTGTGCACTTGGAATTCCAGTTACTAGGAAGGTTGAGGCTTCTAGGATTGTTGTAGGAATTCAAGGCCAGTCTAGGCAACATAGTAAGACCTTGTCTCAAAAAAACCAAGCAAACAAAAGATAATGTTGAAACATCTACCATCTCTGACCTTCTATATTTTTTCTTTTTTTAACTACAAAAACACTATTTGGTGCTGTGAGTATAGGTTCATGGTAAAGGCTTGCCCAGCACATGCAAAGCCCTGTGTTCCAACTCCAGCACCAAAAAGAAAGAGGAAAGGAAGGGGAGGGAAGAAAGAAAACAAAGTTTGCTTCCAATTAATAATTTGTTGACATGCCTAGCATAAAATTGAGACATAGTATGTGCACAATAAATATCACTCTCGATTTAAAGAGAAACCCAAATTAGATCTCTGGTTTCTGCACACATACACACAACTTGTGCAGTGCATGTGCACCCAAACATGTGCAGCCACAGGCATGTTAACATGCACACACCCATGCACACATACTACATGTAAAAAGTCTGCAAGTAAGCAAATCTTGTCCACTGGAAAATTCTTGGTGCATCTAAATATTGGACATCCTTGTAGGTATTGTTCTCAATATAATTAAAGGTCAAAGAAATCTTGAAATAATTATGTCAGTATTCTGAAATTAAATCCAATCTGGAATTCTTTCTTTTCTGGTAAAACCCATAAATATCATGGGAAAAAACACTCTGGGAAATAATAAAGAATTGAGTGAGAAAAAAAATTGAGTGAGTTAAAAAATAAATATCACTCTCTTTCAAAACTAATTTTCCAACAGCCAGCTAGATGTCTGGCTTATCATTAACCACCTGACCTCCACATCATCCAACTGTGCTTTTCTTCTCTCTCAAGCAATACCACAACATTGTCTTTGGCACCTACTTTAAAACCCTCCCTCTCTGCCTCCTTCTAATATTCTTTGATTCAGTTCTACACAGGTTTTCTCACTGACCTGCATTCCAAAAGCCTTTTTGTATTTGGGCTGCCTGCCTCTGGAAAAGCATTGTTGTGTTTGTTGTTGTTGTTGTCTGTTTTGTTTTTGAGATAGTCTTTTGTAGTCTATGGTCTTCGGTAGCTTAGGCTAGCCTCAAAGTCACTATGTAGCTGAGGATGACCTCGAAATTTTTTTTTTCAAAGCCAATTTTTATTGAAGCTTTGTGCATTTCATACAAAATTTCCAATCAAGTCTAGACCCATTTCCCCTTTCTTACCCCCATCCCATCAGAGTTTATGCATGCTGCCAAATATATTTCTCATCTTTCTCTCAGTCTCTTTTAAAATTTTTGATGAGAAGTTTACTGTTCAAGCAGGTGTTCACCATTTCAGTCAGTTCTTTGACCCAGTCTTTTGTTGTTGTTGTTGTTGTTGTTATTCCTTCCAATTTGCATCACTCCAAAATATGCATATATGCATGCCACATATATCTTTTAGCATCTTCAGCTTATGATTTCTTTTTTCTTTACTAGGCTGAAAGATGTGATATTTGAAGGCTCCTCCTTGGCAAGCCCGAACAACCATCAGTCCTGCCCTTGTGCTCCACACTGGGGTTTTCCCTTCCCATGATCACCAAATGAGGTCCAGTAAGCACTGCGGCCTGTCTTGATCTTCCTGTACTGGCCTCTATGATACAGCCTGGGTAGTCCAACAATGTCAGTCTATACTCTGAAGAGGCTAAAACCCCAGCAGTAGCTCAGTCCACAAGCTGGATGTCTCAGCAGTTCCCATCTGGCACTGAAAGTTTGGAGGATTCTTGGAGAGACATGAGTTTTCAGTCCATGTTGGAAGGTTGAAAAGCTGTGTCTCTTGCCAGGTGTGGTGGCACATGCCTTTAATCCTAGCACTTGAGAAGCAGAGGCAGGCAGATCTTTGTGAGTTCAAGGCCAGCCTGGTCTTCACAGCGAGTTCTAGGACAGCTGGGGCTACAGGGAGACCCTGTCTCGAAAAGACCAAAAAAAAAAGAAAAGCTGTGTCTCATGTCTTTGAAGGATGGCAAAAGCAGTGGCAGCCACAGGGTAGCTGCACTTGCCAGTAAGAGATGCAGACAGTACATTCATACACATAAAAAAATAAATAAAAATTTAAAAAAATCTTTAAAAAAAATTTAAAAAGGATTTGAATTATAAAAAAAAAAAAAAAAAAAAAAAAAAACTCTCACTCTCACACCGAAGCAGCTGCTTCGGCTCCCCACTGGCCGTGAGAATGTACTACAAATGCTCCTGCAAGTCAAATACACCAAAATCTAACCACAGTAACCACAATCTGTCTCTCCAGAGTTCTCCCTCATCAAATTCTGCCATGAATCTTCACTTCCCTTCAGCCTGAAGTTTACCCTCCTCCATTCTCCACACATAAATCCTCATGGGCCACTGTAGGCCAATTACGCACACACAGCCCAACCATGCTATTAAAATTAGCTCCAGCTTCCGCAAAGCTGCCTTTTGTTGCTGCTGGCTTGGTGCGCCCACAGCACTTCGCTTTTCTGGTACTTCCTGTACTTTCTCCAATCCAGAGAATCTGTGGAGACTTGTTCACTGGCCACTTCTCCTAGCTCCTAAGAATTCAGAACCATGTCTGATTAATTTCTGATCCCTGCCCCCCAAACACCTGTCACCTAGCCCTTAACCATAGTACCCTTGAACTAAACAGGGTGCAATGGGTAATTTTTTCAACTTGATTGGATTAAGAAACCACTAGGGAATTAGTGACTCGCTTCTTTGCATGTGTCTGAGAGGGTTTTCTGGAGAGGATTTCACTAAGGAGGAAGGACACTCCCTGAATGTGGGTGGCACCACCTCGTGGACTGGGTCCCAGACTGAATAAAAAGGAGAGAGGGAGCTCAGGACATGGCAGCTGCAGGCAGTGGGGAAGAGAAGGGGGGAGCAGGGGAGAGGAAGGGAGGAGGGAAGGGGAGGGGAGGGAGCTGACAGGAAAATCAGTTCAAAATCATTCTCAGGTACATAATAAAGTTTGCCTGGGCTATATGAGACCCTGTCTTTGGAAAGAAAAAAAGAAAGGCCGGGCGTGGTGGTGCATGCTTTTAATCCCAGCACCCGGGAGGCAGAGGCAGGAGGATCTCCATGAGTTCAAAGCCAAGCCTGGTCTACATAGCGAGTTCTAGGCCAGCTGAGGCTACAAGGAGACCCTGTCTCAAAAAAGGGGGAGGGGGACGAGTGGGGGCACAGCTGAGCGGCAGCATTCATCTCTATCTTTCTTCCCGACTGTATGCTCAATGTGACCAGCCACCTCCCACCACCATGCTTTCCTCACCATGACAAACTGTATCCTCTCAAACCATGAGCCAAAATAAACCTTCCTTTCCCTAGGCTGCTTGGGCAGGTGTTTAGTCACAGGAATTAGACAAGTAACTAACACACATAGTAACAAATAGTTACTGCCATGTCTTCTCCAGGTGCTATGAGTTACCTGCATTACCTCACTAATATTCATAAACTCCTAGGAAGAACATGACCCTTGAGCTGCTGCTTCACTGAGTTTATAAAGCTCCCCCACCTGATAAAGCAGAACAGGCCAAAGGCAGGACTTGAGCCAGGGTCAGGCTGACTTCAGAGCCCACACTCCCAACTCCACTGGATCCCTGAACATCACTGTTCCTCCCACTGCTTGCGTACTTGGGAACGTGACTCAACATGAAGAGCCCAGTCAATCATGCTGGACCCAGGGGCATCTACAGGCAGAATAACAGTGTCCCAGAGTCACTCATTTCTCCTCTTCTACCTGACTCCCAGCTACTTACTTCCCCCTAAAAGCAAATCAGAAAAAAATAATAACTAAAAAAAAAAAAAAATGACAGGAAAAGTATTTAGTCCTTCACTCTTTGTGGTATACACATTGCCAGTAAGTTTATAAGGCTTCCCAGGTATGTCTGCATAACCTGAAAAAATTATGCCAGATCATTTCAAAACATGCTTTCCCTGCTCAGACCTGAAATCAGCAGCAGTTGCTAAGAAAACACAGGGCCAACTGTGAAACAGCGAAGATGACTCACAGGCAAAGCAGGCTCCCGCTCCAACTCCCAGCAAAATCACCCACAGAGAACCTTTGTAATCCAATCACCAGTTTGTGATTCTAAATGGCCAGGAGTGTCTTTTCATACAGGCCAGAAGGGAATATACTCCATTCTGAAGGAAACATTTTTATAAAAGTAATTATTACCCAACAGAGTTGAAGTTTGCCTGTAATTAAAAGAAGCAAGTCTAGAGATTGCAACGGTGGTGTACTTTATTTTAAACAAAGAGCTCTTCATAGAGAATCCTTCTTAAATTGTTTATTTTATCATATGAGTCTTTGCCTGCATGTATGTAAGTGCAGCACATGTGCGCCTGGTGCCCCCAAGGAAACCAGAAGAGTGTCAGATCCCCTGGAACTGGAGGTAAGGACAGGTATTAGCTGTCATGAGGGTGGTGGGACCTGAACCCAGGTCTTCTGCAAGAGCAGCCTGTGCTCTTAACCACTGAGCCATCTTTCCAGTTCCCACAGAGAATGCTTTTACTTAGTGTCACCAAATGGTGATTATAAAGGCTATTCTAGGAAGAGCGAGCTCGTAACCTTCACTGCCAACATGAAAGTGAAACACTACTGCACATGTTGAAACTTTGAATGAACAGAATTTAGGGTCCTCATTCGTTTTTACTTTTTCCTTCCCTTTCTGAATCACCAGTTCAAACGTTTTAACTAAAACCTCCAGTATGCATTAGTCTACCCAACAATCCCATCCTGTGCTGGCTACAGCACAGTACTAATAACTTAGAGACCTTTGAGTTAGGGGTTTCTGTATTCATTTGTGGGGCTTAGAGGAGGCTCTTGAACAGCCTTCCAGGCAAACGCCACACATCATATCATTTCACCCACAAATAACTGGAATTTAAATTGAGATTCTTTATGCACTAGAGACAAATCTAAAACTGATCATATGAATTGTAGATAACATTGCTCCTTGAGTGACCAGCATTTTCTAATGAAAATTAGCTAACTCCTGTGGTATGAGCCCTTAATTAATGACTCACACTGAAGCAGCAAAGCATGAAGAACTAAGTCATGAGTGATAAAATCAGCTTTTTCTCCGGATACCACACTTGACTCCCAAGCATGAGAAAAACAGGTAGTGTGCCTGTCTAATCAGTTCTGCCCTCTCTCCAAACCTAGACAACTCAGAAGCTGACTTCTGACAAACCATGTTTTTTTCTAACCTTGGGAAAAGACAGCATGTAACCCACTGACTTAGATGGGTGGCTTGTCTTTTTCTTTTTGGTTGTGAGAATGGAACCCAGGCACAGGCTCCACCACTGAGCCTCAGCCCAAACGAAGCAATATAAATTGCTGAAGTGACTAATAAGAATTCTTTTTTTTTAAATTTTTGGTCTTTTTGAGACAGGGTCTCCCTGTAGCCCCAGCTGTCCTGGAATTCACTCTGTAGACCAGGCTGGCCTTAAACTCACAAAGATCCGCCTGCCTCTGCCTTCCAATAAGAATTCTTAACTCACATGTAGAAGTCTGCCCTCTAAACCTTCTAATACCTACTCTTCCCCAAAACTTGTCTTTCAAATTAAAAGCTCCCCTGTAGCTGGGCATGGTGGCATACTTGGAAGACAGAGGCAGGTGGATCTCTGTGAGATCAAAGCCAGCCTGGTCTATATATCAAGTTCCAGGCCAGGCCAGTTGGGAGATCTTGTCTCAAAAAAAAAAAAAAGTTTCCCTGCAAGCACAATAATTCAGTTTTAGCAGGATGGAAGTATATTTGTCTTTCTTATTCTGAAATATGGTCTATAAGTAGAATGCACAATAATGTGTGTACATTAAAATTTTAATAACATTCATTGTAGTAACAAATACACTTGCAATGAATTTTATGTTAAAAGGAATGTATGTGTACACATGTCCACACTGATTTGCTTTTACTCATCTTTTGTACAAATAAACTCTAGAGAATTTTAGCTATAGTTCATGAATTTGTGTACATGTATGTGTGTGTGTGTGTGTGTGTGTGTGTATGTATATGTGCAGGTCAGGGGGCAACTTACAGGAGTCAGTCCTCTCATTTCTATCATAGGTATTCTGGGTCATCAGGCTTGGTGGCAAGCACCTTTACCTACTGAACCATCTCAATGGTCCTATTTATTTATTCATTCGTTTATCTATTTTGAGACAGTGTCTCCTATGTTCCAGGCTTGCTTCCAACTCACCATGTAGCAGAGGATGACTGAACTTCTGATCCTCCTGTCTCCACCTCCGAGTGGTAGTATCAATCTGCCAGCACACTTGATTCATGCAGTGCTGAGGATCCAGCTCAAGGTGCTGCACAGTACTTGTTAGGCAAGCACTCCATCAGCTGAGTATAATCCCAACCCCTTGTTTGGGGTGTTAAGAGAGGGCCTCATACTATACCCCAGCTGACCTGGAACTCAAAGCAATCCTGCTGCCTCATCTTCCCAAATGCTAGGATTACAGGGGAGTTACCATGCCAGATTACAATTATGGTTTGTTGGTTGGTTTATTGTTTTGGTCTTTTTAATACAGCGTCTCCCTGTAGAGCTGTCCTAGGACTCACTATACAGAGATCCACCTGCCCCTCCCCTACCTCTGCCTTTGCCTCTGCCTCTACCTTAAAGGCAAGAACCACTACACCCAGCTTGTTTTATATTAATACTTATCAGTTCCAACTAGAACTCCCCACATAGAGTGGGAGTAAATGTCATTTCTAAACCATACTCACAGCCTTTAAGAGCTAGAAAAATTATACCAGTGGCTCAGTCTGCAACATGCATCAGAATTCTTTTCAAGACTTGTTATAGACAGGCTGCTGGCCACACCAGAAAGTTTTTCATTCTATTGGCAGACTATTAATCTCAAAAACACACTTCTGGGTCTTTTTGTTGTTGTTTTGTTTGTGGAAGCTGAGATAGGGTCTTGCTGTGTAGCTCTGGCTGGCATGGAACTACACACTGTACAGACCAGGCTGGCCCTGAACGTTCAGCAATTCCTCCTGCTTCGGCTTTTTGAGTGCTGGGATTACAGACATGTACCGCCATGCCCCACTTCCCAGACGGCACTTTGAGAAGCTGTACTCTTAGGTCCAGTCGGCTACGTGTATGTCTTCACTGTGACGGCATGGTGCTTTGCTTAGAGGCCTTTCTCCTACTAAACAGGTAGCTAAGGGCAACAGGACATTGATATTCATCTGGGTACCAGCACCAAGATTCAATCAATACTGACAAGATGATCTGAACAGGAATACATTACTCAGTGAGAAAGCTGAGTACCGGCTGCTACAAGCAACAAACACTGGGGCACCCAAAGGAAGCAGGAAAGTCAGCCGAAGCCAAAGCAGGAAGTCTGAGACACACTGTAGAGGGATCCCAGACTGAATCTCACACTACAGCTCCCATCAGACAGCAGCAAAAGCTTGAGGCTGAACTCTGTGAAAGGTGTTTCTCTGACTCAAGCCACAAGATGCAAATGTTTTTCATCTCACACAGCAACAGGAAGAAATGATTTCAAATACAGCACCCAAAGCTGTTCAGGGCCTGGAACAGGTTGGCATGGATAGACTCCTCCTCCCCAGCTACCTCCCTCCTCCCCATGCCGCTGAGGGGAAAGAGAAAAAGCCAGTGCCCATGGGCAGGCCTTTCTGTGTACACTCCAAGTCCAGGGGTTGCGCTTCTCTGGTGTGCTGGAGTATCCTGAAATATCCTGTTGATACCATTGTCTGCTCTGGAACTCATCAGCCAACTTAGTTTGAGACTGGATTTACAGGGCTGGGTGTGGTATTGAGGGTATACCTAGCACTTGGGAGATAGACATAAGAGGATGGCAAGTTTAAGGCCAGCCTAGGCTACATAGAGAGTTCCAAGCCAGGCAGGGCTTCAGAGACCCTATCTCAATGCATCCCCCACTCCTGGCCATAAAAAGGGACGGACAGGGGCTGGAGAGATGGCCTAATGGTTGAGAGTGCCGACCGCTCTTGCAGAGGACCCGGGTTCGATCCCCAGCACCCACATGGCGGCTGAGAGCCGTCTGAGACTCCGATTCCAGGAGAACTCCAGTTCCAGGGGAGTCCGACACCCTCTTCTGACCTCCGCGGCGTTGCACGTCACGGGTGCACAGACTTGCATGCAGACAGTGCATTCATACACATACGGAAATAAATAAAATTAAAAAAAAAAAAAAAGGGACGGACAGTTATTTATTTTTGCTGAGTACGCTGGTACAGGCCTTGCATCCCACCACTCAGGAGGTGGAGGAAGGGGGATCAGGAGTTCAAGGTCATCTTTGGCTACAAAAATAGTTGGATGCCAGCCTGGGCTACCTGGAAAAGGGAGGGTGGAGAGTGCTCAGACTTCTGAATTTCATTTCTTTATTCAGAGAGTTTAACTTTACACACTACAATATATTTAAAGAATCCAATAACCTAAATACAAATTCTTCAGTTTTTTATTTAATAAAGTAGCAAAATAAAGATCATAGCCATCAGCACTATTCTGTGAGTAAATACATAGTTTCCATTTCTGTCTTAGTGTTTACATTTCTTTAAAAAGATAAGTATCTACTCAAAAAATATAATTATATACTACAGTACAAACTTTAGGACAGATGAAAAGTAAAAGCAAAGGTGTAAGAATACCATAAAGGTCGAGAAGAAATGGAAGATGTCAAGGTGGTGGTGCCCACCCAGAAGCCCACTCAGGAAGTAGAGCCAGGAGCAAGCTGTAATCGGCCAACCCAACCTACATACCAAGACACTACATACCGAGAGAGGAGAGAGAGAGAGAGAGCAAGAGACCATTCTAGGGCTTTCCACTTTCAGGTAAACTGTGATGTGCTGAAATAGAGAATAAAGAATGATAGCTGAGCCAGGTGTGGTGGCGCATGCTTTTAATCCTAGCACTTGGGAGGCAGAGGCAGGCGGATCTTTGTGAGTTCAAGGCCAGCCTGGTCTACAGAGTGAGTTCCAGGCCAGCTGGTGCTACAGGGAGACCCTGTCTCGAAAAGACCAAAAAAAAAAGAATGCTAGCTAATAAGCCAGATTCATGAAGCAATGATGCAGCAAGAAGATTTTGGACTTCCAATAAGGTTCTGTCCATTATCAATTTTCCATCTGGGGTACTGCTACAGCAAAATCACATACCTCATAAGGGCACATACCTCATAAGGGCCCTGTAGTAAGACCACACGAAGAACCATGAAAGCAACATAAGAAAAAAATGCTAAGAATTTAGACACAGGAAGGCTCAGCAGATAAAAGCTTTGCCACTAAGCCTGACCACCAAGTTAGAGCCCTGAACCCAGGTAAATGTGGAAGGAGAAAACCAACACCACAGTGTTCTCCTCTGACCTCCACACATCCAGGGGCACCACTGAACCCCCACAAGCACAACTAAATAAAGTGTTAAAAACTTTGACATGCTGGGCGTGGTGGCGCACACCTTTAATCCTAGCACTCGGGAAGCAGAGGCAAGTGGATCTTTGTGAATTAAAGGCCAGCCTGGTCTACAGAGTGAGTTCCAGGCCAGCTGGGGTTACAGGGAGACCCTGTCTCGAAAAGACCAAAAAAAAAGGGGGGGGGGG